>JBAMHZ010423362.1:0-23490 GCA_037177395.1 Alpinia galanga | reverse complement strand
TTGTTAGTAATGTATTGTTTGCTTTTCTTATTGTTATTATTTTAGTTGTGCTTCCGCTAATGACTCTTTTAGAAAAGCGAACGACGCTATTCAACCCCCCTTCTAACCGGTGCAAGGATCCTAACAAGTTATAGCTTGACGAAAAGAAGAATGACTGAGTCAGAGTAAAACGGCTTGGTTCAAAGGGAGAAATATCAAGTTGTGAAGGAATAGCTCGGTGAATATTTGATCAGGACGAAACAAAGAGAACCCTAGTCTTTTATGGAGGGGACTACACAAAAGATTCTTTTCTTTGAGTCATTAGAGTTCATGCCTATAAGACTATTAAAAGGTCGAGGGGACCACTACATGCTTACTATAATAACCGATCGAGGACACTTTGAGTCATAATAAAAATATTTCTTTTTAAGTACTCCTCTAACGGTCTAACAAGAACGTCACTCCATGCCACCTGATATTCTCATAATGATCTCAACACAGAAGATATTTCTTTCCAGTTGTAGAATGGAGATTATGGGAAAGGAAAGGCGGAAAAAAGATGTTTCATCACGGATATATAAGGAGGAGAGAGCAACAAAGACAGAGGCTGAAAGATTATTCTCATTTTACTATTCTTACTACTATATTCTTCTTTTTATTTTTTTATTCTTTTTTTACAAGCTCTAATTTAGACATCGGAGGGTCGTTAGATGGAAAATCGATGGTTGTCAGACATAGTGTTAACTTTGACAGTGAAGAAACTCAGATATCTTTATTGTTATGACCTAAAGAAAACTCATCTCAGAGGACTGAAATTTAAGCCGCCTCAATATTCTATAGCTTTAATTAAATTATGATAAAACTATATCGATGTAAGTAAGATGCCTTAAGTTGGACGAATTGAAAATATTAACTTTGACATATACAAAATCTTTGAAAAATGAAAATATTTTTAAAAAATAATAAAATTAGTTAATTTTAAAAGAAATTATTTAAACTAATTTGGTAGATTGATCAGTGGAACAGTTACAGCAAATGTATCGATAATTGGATTCAATTGATTTTAAGTTGACAAGTAATTTTTTAGGAATCAATCCGTCTATTTTTGCAGATTTTAATATATATTTAAATGAATATAAAAACAACCTCCTTTTGTTTTTAATAGCATCGAGTATTTTTATACTTTGAGCTTTCGGCCATTAATCTTAAGTTGATAAGCCTGATCCCACGTACCTGTGTTTTAGAAAGCCCATAATTTTCTTAAACGAAAACTCCATCTATCAGAATAAATTCGAAAGCTCTTACAATTTAACGATTCAACCCAGCTTTTGCAGTCACATTGTCATCGTCCGTGTAAGATTATCCAACATCAAAATTATACTCTATTTACGAAAACAAACTCCTATGACCAATATTGTCCATATAAGTTTTTTAAAATTCACCATCGAATATATCTCAAAAGGATCGAACTATGATCTCTTATATGATATCTTTTTACCTTACCATTGCATCGTGCCCCAGCCGCCAACATCCTTCCTCTTTTTTTTTTTTTAAATTGGCAGCAAATATTCAGGCCTTAAGTTCGACTAATCCTAAAAGTAACTGACCTAGCCCTATAAAAATTTTCCACGGGTAAATCGAGAAGTATGAGTGATGAATTACCCATTAGTCTAGCATCCTTTAGTGCGCAGTTCATTTAGAAAATAAATCATATACATTCACCGTAGCTGAGACTCCAATAGTAAATTTTTAATTTTACATTGGAGGCATCAAGGGCATCCTTCTTTCAAATGCTATGATGAGTTAGATCGTTCGTCAAATTGGTCTCCATGGATTGACTGACATTTGTATAAATGAGATTTTAAAATTAATTATTAACGGACATAAATTTTAAAATTCTTAACGAATATAAAATATTTCTTCAGACGTGCTAAAGTTCATAATTTGTCATCTTTTATTAAAAAAAATAGTCGGGTGCAAAAAAAAAAAAAAAAAATCCTTCTATTTAAAGTCCTAAAAAAGAATTTATTACACACAGTTTTACTTTTTTTTTTTTAACAAAAAGTTATTTTTAAAATTTAAACTCATGACTTTTAAATCACAAAATAATAATTTTATTATTGTGCAAAGTCTCCCCTTCATTTGTCATCTTTTATTAAACTAAAAAGATAATATAAACAAACACTGAATATTATTCAGAATGATCAAATTAAGAGAAAACATTGATGACAAGGACAAATCACCAAAATTTGATATGAATTAATTTAATCTGATATTAATGGGTAATTTATAATAAAAAAATGCCCTCAACCTTCTAAAATATCTAAAAAGCAAACCAAACTTTTATATTTACGAAAGAGATAACTCATTTAACAAAATCCACTATTCTTAAAAGATATAAAATTATTTTAAGAAAACCTTATTAGTTTATGAAATATTTTTACCCCTGCAGTTGCATTTAGAGGAAACAAAAAAAAAAATCAAAATTCGAATCGCAGTAGAGATGAGTATCTTAAAAATTAACCTCTCATCGACTAGTGAGAGACCCTAAAACCCTAATTTAATCTCAGAAACAAGTTTGCATTTCATAAAACACTGAAGTAATCACTCCCTAAAGTGATTATGGAAGCCATGAATTTGGAACTCCAGGCATTTACTTGGAAGAATACTTGCAGTCTAATCTGGAACATAGCTTATTAATTATTTATTACTCAAAACACTGAAGCAGCATCAATCAAACATTGTTAATTTGTGTGTGTGTATATATATATAAGATAATACTAAACACAACATATGCTGTTCCTCCTAATACTAAAACTGGCTGTGAATACAATGAACTCGAATATTCAATAAATAGACAGTATAAATTGCTGCCTGCTGACTTTGAGAGAAAATATTTTTGTACCTGTGAATCTGGTGCAGGGTTAGCTGGACCCAGAAGCCTCAGATGTTAACTCGAGCACAACTTGTTTTCCTCATCATTCCGGCGCAAAGGAACCGCAGAGAGATGAGAGTGAAGATCTCACCAACTGACTGTAGTTGAGACTCCTTGATCTGGGAAGTGACCTGAGCACACACCCTCCGTGACCAACTGAAGAATAGATATAGCAAAGATGTTCCATGTTGTGATTGTCGATAAATTAAGCATAACTATTTATGATAAGCATCAATTGTAGCATAATACCAACTCTTACAAACGCTTAAAAATCTTACTGGGCAAAGGTACTAGTTTTTATGCATGATTTACCAAACCAGCAGATGAGGTTATGCCAGTGCAAGTTAAAATGGTCAAATGCAAGCAAAGGTCAACCTCATTCTACAGAAAGGTCAATGTAGCAAATGGGAGGTCGTACAAACTCCAGTTGCAATGAAGAAAAGTCATACCGAAGCTTTCCATCAAAGTGAATAATCATGATTATGGTCTACTTAGTGAATATAATCACAAAAAAATAAGTAGGGCAATTTCCTTATTTTCACCATGGGAATGTAGGGTTAAACCATTGAGGACGAGTGCATTAATTGATTCATACCAATGTACTAATCAAGCTAAAAAGTTTTAAGAAACAACTGTATCAGAGTTTAGTCAGAAAGATTGGAATTCTCAAACTCTATCAGAGTTTCTCATCTGAATTTCAGCCATTAATTGAAATGATACGATCTCGATACCGTATCAAAGTGTCGACATATAATGTCAATAGTAAATGGGAGATGGAGAGAGAAGAAAAGGTAGAGAAAACAATCACATATACAAGGGCAAGGTTAAAGTATCATTCTGTACCAAAGTTTTTTCATTGGGTAGAGTGGTAAAGTCTCAATACTAGTTTGTGTTGACACAGTACAAAAAATAACAAATGCTATCTAAATTCGACACGTATGCGGTAGCATACCAACATCACAGTTATCATTGGCATGATTTATAAAGATATCATAGGAGAGATTACTTGTGTTGATCAACATTAAGTTTCAATACAATAATGAAGTTTTATCCCACTAAGTAGGATCGGTTAGTATTGAGTTTCGATACTAAAAATTAACTTGAATTCATATCTGGAAGGTCGATGATAGAAACTATACATCTTCTTATATAACTAATTGAAAAATATCGAAAAAAGAAATAAAATTTACATGACATTTATTGACCTAGAAAAAATTTATAATAAAGTTTCAAAAGAAATTATATAGAGAATTATAGAAAAGAAATGTGTTAGTGTATAAAATAGGGTGACATCAAAATCAACTCTAAGTTCATATCTTTTTTACACTAATTACTCTCACTGGGCACATCCTTGATAGGTTACCATGATATATAATGTTTGCAAATGATGTTATTTTGGTTAATGAGACATATGATGGAGTAAAAGCTAAAGCTTAAATCTTAGTGGAAGATATTGAAAGTTAACGGTTTTAGATTTAGTAAAATAAAAATAAAATATATGAAATTTAGTTTAGTAATAATAGACATAACAACACAATTGTTAAGATAAAAAATAATGAGTTACTTGTCGCCAAAAGTTTTAAGCATCTAAAATCATTTTTGCAAAAAAATGGAGAGCTTAATAGAATGTTTTATATAGGAAACAAGCAGTATGATTGAAATGGAGAGCATCACATATTTTTTGTGCTCATAAGGTACTTCTAAAGATTAAAGGAAAATTTTACAAAACGATGATTAAACTTGCTCTGTTATATGAAACTGAATGTTGTTTATGAAAAAAGCACATAATATAAAAGATAAGAATTACAGAGATGGGAATGTTAAGATGGATATGCGAACATACGAGAATGAACAAAATATGAAATGAGAATATTATAAAGAGTAGGGATTATACTTATTAAGAGAAAATTTGAAAGACACATTTAAGATAGTATAAATATGTATTTAGGTGACTAATAAATATCCTAGTTAGGCAATATAAAATCATGATAAATACGCACATTAATCAAGAAAGAGAGAAATAAAAAAAATTAGTTAGAAATGATAAAACAGAATAAAATTCATTTAAATAGAGTTGGAGATAAAATAAAGATCAAGCCTAATGACGTAGGAGGATCCACATTGTCGATTGGGATAAAAATTTGGTCGTTGATGTTCTTAATACATTTCGACCATACTACTCAACATAGTACAAAATTTTAAACCATATACAAAAGTCACATATGCAAATTTTAAATCTTGGACTCGAGCACTAATTTAGTGTCAACTATGACTTAATTAGATCCTTAATAGGAAAAATTAGGATTAAGTGGCAAGCAGGTTCAATCTTGGTTAGACTTGAGTAAAACTAGAGGTAAAATCAAGTTATTAGAATCATACTATGTGATATAGGTGATTCTCTTTCAATAGGGATTATTATGCTAGCTCTCCTTTCAGTCTTTCAGTGATCATCAATTCCTAACCTTCTTTTAATAATCACCTCCTCTGCTGCTCTCCAAAGAGAAAATGAACTCAAGACCTTCATTAAATTCTTTTGCCAGGTGTCGACATATATCCCTGCCTCTGCCCATTTGTCACAAACCCACATCTCAGCCTTTGTCATCCACATTTATCTTTGTTTCTACCCTCTTGCCAATCATGGTGTCAGTGTTCCTAGATAGGAGTGGAATTGAAGGCCCATATCGCTAATATGGAATTTGCATGGTTGGTTTCAGGCGAAACATGCAAAACAAGTATTTTCATTATGTCAACCTGATTTGGTTTCAAATGGAAAAATATGTTTAGTCATGCCAAAAAGGTTCAACACAAAATTTGAAACCGTGGTCACATACATCTATCCCAATATTCATCTTAGCAACATTGAACATTTTCGAAAATCATTACTCAACTGCACAAGCATTGAGCCTAGAGCATAATTGGCCTTACAAACTGACTGTCCTATAGACAATATAAGCATATTTTGTATATGATGATTTGCTAAATTGGGCCAATCAGTATCCATAATATTGCAGCAGTATTAGGACAAAGAAACTTCCATCAACAACCCCCTGGTAAGATATATACCGTAGCATTCTGAAATAACGAATTAAATTGGGTTAATACTCAACTATAACTTCTGATGAACCTAAACTACTCATCGTTGATGCATGATAAGTTCAATTAAACATAACTTAAATATGGGTAAGCAATATGCTAAATTGATAAAAAAAATTCAATCCCATTAACTATCCTTGCGAGTTTTTTATTTTCTCAATGACAAGAAAAAATTATGCTTCACTAAGATATAAATTGGAGGAAAAACACAAACAAAAAATATGCATAACAAAGCGCATGCAACCAAGCTAGAGATGTAAATTACATACCTCTACAAGAGCTTGGAGCTTGATATATGTTGAAGTTTTCCAGAATTTCCAGAACCCAAAAATACTCTGAAAACTGAATGCGGGCAACCAAAAAAACGAAAAATATTTTGGCAGCCCCCTTGTCTACGTGCACCATTATGTGAAGTTATTTGGCTTATGTACGTGTTACCTTCATAAATCCAATGGAGTTGCTGCCACAATAATGCAATTATACCAATTTCCACACTGACACTTGCAAATGCCAGATACATAAGAATGAGACCTCTTGCAGATAAAAGACGTGCTGAACTAGCTAATGCAGCAACTATCTCCTTTAGAATCCGAGCAGCAATTCCAGGGCCAGAGGATGATAAAGTGAGATTTCTCAGCACCAATGGTGGCCATACATGAAAACCAGCATATAGTGTCATCATGAAAACATAGGTGCAACTAATGATTACACTAATAAGAAACATTATAAAGTACCAATGATTTGCAGATCCAACACAATTTCCTATCTGCTCAGAAAGTAAAACAGCAACAATAAGCATGAGAATTTGTAACCTAAAGTAATGTAAATTCGTAGATGATAGTTTAACTGCTATATAAAGCTGACAGTTTCTGCAATTTTCATGCATCTGACTAGAAAGAAATCTAGCACTTAGATCATTATGCAATCAGTATAAGGTGAACATCTGATTCTTCTATGACACTAGTTTCATCTAAAAACCAGAAGTACATACAAATACTAGAAATTGTTTTAGGAATATTAGAAAACAAGTATCCTAAAATGGAAAACTTAGTGTACCAAGAATTAGAAATAAGAACAAGACAGCTAAAACAACTCCTCAAAAGATTAATGAAATGTCTAGATATTGGCACAATATTGTTCTTCCAGATGGAATTTTGGTCAACTATAGTCCTGACACCTTACTCGAGGGCTTATCCTCAAAAATCCATGAGATCATACAGGCAAAGGCTCATGTCCATAGTCAGGAATCAGGACTCAAGGTGTGTTGTTGTTTTATCCCAGAGCAGATGCAAGCAGAAATAATTTGAATTGGAATCATTACATGTTTAACCACCCGTGGTTAAGATTGTTTTTAAGTCATACATAAGTAATATTGTTCAAGTGCCCTTGCATCCTATGGTTAAAAAATATTAGTACATTACTGACCTCACTAACAAAATAACAAGAAGCAAATAAACTGATTTTCAATGATATGCAGACATGATATTCCATTGTGATAGCAGCGAAGTAGTACAAAAATAATATTATTTTACACTAAAAGTGTGACTAATGTATATGTTGGGTGCTTTGCCAAATATAGGTGGATAAGTAATATAAAACACAGCAACAGCAAAAATTAAATATGAATTTGACCACATGACTAATTGCAAATTGTGTCAAAAGCGTGGTTATATGATCATGCTCCCTTTCAATCTTTGGTAGTACATCACTTTGTTGCAACATTTACAAGTAAAGATCGACCAACAAGTCCAATCACCATAACCATTAGGCCGCTTTAAGAAGCTCAAAACCTCAAACTATCTTGTTAAGTTGCCTGAAGAAATGTAGACACCATAAACCAACAAACTTAACACAGTTATGACAACAAGCGAAGTGGGAACTAAGACTGGCTGCACCTAGTGATGAATGACAAAAATTCTCAAGTTCAACTGGGAAGATAGCGACATTTTTTCACCTCATAAAATGCTCAAGTTAGACCCCCTTCTGCTCTTTTCTGAATTAGAACAGAAAGTTTGTTGAATGTTATGGCTCAATGCAACAATGCAAATTATTCCAACAAAGCGTCCAGCTGAAACAAAAGTCCTTGGCCAGACATGATGATCTAGGCATGATTTATCTGACAATGCCCACTACATCTCTTCATGTAAATCAAGCATTCAGAAAAGATCATAATGACATTATGAGCAAAGCAACAGTGTTTGATGCTCCCTCAATCTAAAAACAAAGTTTCAGCACTATGCCAAACAACTATCATGGTTTATGCATCACGAGCAAGAAGCTAAGTTGATTATACATACTTCTTTAGCAATTACAGAAATCATCTTAAAATAGGAAATAAGAAATTTATAGGACAACTCCTTAAAGAAATTAATTCGCTTGTTGATAAACTACTCCCTTTACCTCGTCTTTTTTATTGTTTTACAACACTTCATGTAACATTTTTAGGCATTTAGTAAATCTGACTCATAAATTGATAGTAGGCGACCTGAGCTCATTTTGGGGGAGCATCCTGGCTCCTCCCCTTCTCCTTGTTCAAAATGCACATTGTGTTTGTCAATTGATGATTATCTAACCTTAATGACTGTTAAATGCACATCAAAAGAATATATTGCTAAGTTTTTGAATCAGATCCATTAAACCAATTTTCTTCAATACATGCCAGTGCTTATCAACCCATGGTTTCATTGTTCATTAAAATTCAGTGCAATGAATCTAAAAAAAAAACACGTGTCACATATTTGGTACTTGCAAATGGCCAAAAATGATCCATATTCAAGCAAAATTATGATCTAAAGAAAAATGTTGACTTAGAGTTTCATGATACTTACAAATGGACAGTGGTGATCCATATCCAGAACGCACATTCTACAGGAACGACAATGGTGTGCCCTCGGAGGTTTTGGCTTGGAACAATAAGTGCAAAATGTGTAGTTGTCTAGACCATCCTTCCCTACAACTGGATAGCTTCCCCATGTTATATTTGGCGGTGAACCAGGAGGGCAAAAGGAAGCCATGCAAAAATAAGTGATGGTGAGGATGGATAAGATGGCTGTTAACAAGCAGTGAAAAACTCCATAAAACATGCTGATGGAGAAAATAATGGGATAGACAGCCCAAACACCAGTACCTGTTATGGGTAAAGATAAATAATTCAATGTTTCCAAATGTAACTTGATCTTCACATCCAATAAAAGCAGAAGAAAATTTCCAAACTGAATGTTCTAGGTTTGCATCTTACATATCACAAATAGCATGAAACAAAGAAGAAGAGTAACAAAAAGGCGGTCTCGTAAACATCTCCACCATGAAAAACAAGCACTATCAGGTTTCCTCAAAGTTCTGCCTTGATCTGTTATCGCTCCGCACCAACCGCATTTAAATATGGGGGAAAATGATTCGAGGAGAAGATTTAATCCACATCCCCAACATTTGACCTTGTGACTATCCAAACTTGAAGAAGCATAGTTCTCTTCCTACAAGTGACCGAGGACCAAAAATCAACTTTCGAATTATAAACAGCATTTACAGTTCAAATAATTTTAGCAGAAAAAAATAATGAACATCTATACAGAATGATAAACTTAGACAAACAAATCATTCTGCTAGGCATTGTACAGGCAAACATTCTCTACAACCTGTTTAGATAGAAAAGCAGGAAGAAAGAGATACCAATCCTCTAGACATGCATTCAGTTACCATAATGATTGGTGAATAAAATGAAAAATTAAGAACCCACAGTTATACGTAAGTTGACCATAAATATTGATAAATTTTGCATCATAGAAAGAATAAAATGTTTCATTCAGGATTTGTAGAAAGTTTATGATGCTAGTTATTTGTCAACTTGCAGATTCTAAGTCAAGACCAGAAAGTGTAAAAAAAAATACAGACTAGTCATGGAAAGAAAAGAAAAAGTATATTTTATGGGTAACATTGTAAGTTTGCCTAACTACAAACCACCATGTTAAACTTTTCCTTAGCTCAAGCAATCAAGAGAAACAAGAAACAAGTATGCCCATGTCAATGAATGTCCCCAAAGAAACTCCATAATCAATGGACACATCAGCCATATTATTTACTTAGCACTACTAAGGTGGGATATAGCAAGCAACATTGTTGAAGGGCATGCCTTGTACAGATTTTTTTTTTAGTTCAGGAATATATAATCAACACATTATAGGAATCAAGGTAAGGTAGTCTATTATTACAGTATTTCACATATTCATAAAGTCTGGAAGGGAAAGACACCAATTTGAAATATTTTAAAGTGTCGGAGTGCATAGCTTTTTATATGCTTCTAAATTCTCAAGGGACTAAATTGGGGTTGAGGGGTGTTAAATCTATCTTTGTTGGTTATGCTCAAAACCCAAAAGCATATAGACTATTAGTAGACTCAGAATCTAATGTAATTCTAGAATCCATAAATGTTGAATTATTTGAAAATAATTTTCTGAAAATTGTGTGGCACAAGAGACAAGTCAAAATACATTTGATCTTCTTGCTAATAACAAAAGAAAATAAATAGGTGACTCTTCTGAACCAAGGAAGAAAATTATCTAGATTCGGATTTCATATCTCCTGAACATATTACTTTCTTGGTATAAGGTAATAGGGAAAGAATCATTAAAAGATTGGATGTATTTTTAAATGTCGAAAATGAGCACAAAAAATTTGAGTGAAGCTTTGATATTTAGAGATGCAACATTTTGGAAAGAAGCTGTAAATGATGAAGTGGGCTTAATAATATCAAATAACATTTGGTTCTTAGTAGAATTCCTTCCATGACCAAAACATATTAAAAGTAAATGGATTTTTAGGATAAAATGTAATGTTAACAGCATGCCACAAACTTTCAAAGCAAGATTAGTTGCTAAGCGCTTTACTCAATATTATTTTGACACTTATGCTCTAGTAGCTAGAATAACATCCATTAGAATTCTTTTTGCTTTGGCTTCTATATATAAGTTGTTTGTTCATCAAATGAATGTAAAAATAGCATTTTTGAATGGTGATTTGAAAGAAGAAAAATATATGGAGCAAACTTAAGGGTTTCTTCCTTCTGAAAATGAACATAAAATTTATAAGCTTGTAAAATCTTTGTATGCACTTAAACAAGGTGCTAAACAGTTGTATAAAAATTTTGATTCAACCAATTTGTCTTTCAGCTTTAGGCATATACTAGTGATAATTGCATTTATTCTGAATTCGCTAGCGACTATAGACTAATTGTTTAGTTTTTATGTTGATAATATGCATATATTTGGAACTAACTTACTTAGAATAAATGAAACAAAGAACTTTCTTTCTTTAAAATTTAATATGATCTTAATGAGGTGGATACAATTCCATGTATCAAATAAACCAAGCATGATAGTGGACTTACATTAAGCCAAACACATTACATAGAGAAACTTTTAGAAAAATATCAATATCTCAAATTTAAATAATATTGTAATTCAATATAAAAAAGGTAATAGAAAAATATCAATATCTCAACTTTAAAGAATATAGTACTCAATATGACTAGTGTAAAACTTGAAAAGAATAATGCTAGACCAATGGAGCAACTGAAATATGCTAGTTATATAGGAAGCTTAATGTATGTCACGCATTGTAAATTTACTGATTATCTAAACTTACAATAAAGCCTAGTGTAGCTCATCGGAAGACAATTAGAAGGGCACCAAAAAATTAAATTTGTCCTATATAGGGTTTTTTGTTACACTAGAAGGTTAATCAGATAAAAAATGGATAAGAGAGACTAGTGATAATATTTCAACCCAAGTTCAAAATCTCAAACCATGTCAAAGTTTCGATTTTTTACTAGAATGATATTATTTCACTATTGTGCTAATGTTTCGATGGATGGTACCAATAATGGATTGGAGTTGAAGATAGAAGGAGATGAAACTCAGGAAAGGGTATGTGTCGAGCAAGTTTTAAATCTTGTACCATACCTAGTGAAATAATCGAAACATATCAATAAATTATTGAAACTCAATACCACTTAGCACAAACAATCTCTCCTTTTGCTTCATCTCCTTCCTTCTTCAGTTTTCAATCTGTCACCGGCACCTTGCATCAGAGCATCAGCACAATACCAAGACAATATCTTTTCGGTCGAATAACGAAAATATAGCACGACTTGAAATTTTGAACCTTAATACCGAGTGGTATCCAATTTTGGTGATTTATTAAAATGATGTGTTTCCACCATTTCGCCTGGCAAAGTAAGAGATTTCAAACCATGATTTTAACTACAAGTTAGATATTTACTCTAGCTAGTGGTGCTATAAGTTGGCATCAAAGCAGTGAATTTGCCACACATGCTCAAGTGTGAAACCTATGTTTATTGCATTAGCCACTACTGGCAAGGAAGTTGAGTGGCTTGGAAAAATGTTTGGAATTGATCATGGCCAAAGCCAAGGCCACCCATTCCTTTGCATTGTAATAGTGAGGCTACAATGTCTAGTGTTGTAATAATGTTTCTAATGGAAAGTCTAGATACATAAGCCTAAGATTTAATTATATTAGAAAATTAATCTCAAATGGCACCATTACATCTATTTATGTAAAGTCTGCAAAAAATTTATCTGATCCTCTTATTAAAGCTTTTCCAATAGACAAATTATCGAGGATTGCAACACACCCGCAACAATAATGATAACCCAACTTTGAATTATAAAAATTGTAATTACTAAAGTTTAATGGGTAATAACAAGGTTACTGGCAATGTCTGTTTAGCATTAAATAAACAAAGTCCCATATAAGACATGAGGTTAGTGTTATTGTTAGATTTAGAGGTTGTTACCTATGTGAACATAAAGTGATGCTGCTTCAACAAGAGTACTAACAGTAGACACAGATATTGGGTTGTTTATCACATGGATATTGAATAGTGCTAGGGTTGATAAAAAAATCTGTGAAAATAGATAGACATTGATGAGTATGATATTTTTGATCCTAATGGCAAGAAGTCATGGTTTAATCTTAGGACACCATGTACTTCATTAACATCCTAAAATACCTTTTTGTGCACATTATGTTTATAGTGAGAAATCTAGTTGTATTAACAAACTAGTGGGAAAATGTTGTATAGTTTATTAATACAATATTAGTCCCACGTGTGAAAGTGCAAGGCCTACGAAAGCCTTTATAAGTGCTAATTTAAATTAAAATATATCTTAAGATATCATGAGACAATGGGTTTAGGCTTGAGTCTAATTATAATTAACTAACATAGATGGGCACTTGAGCAAGGGTGCATGAGCACCTTGGACTTTGGCAAATAAGTTAGACAAAAACTATGATTCATAAGGATTTTGGAGTTGTTGTGAACTAGCCAATTTATTTTGAAATTTCAAATAAAGCAGTTTTTTTGTGTATGTCCAGGAGGGGCAAAGCAACTTTTTTAAACGATTTCTTCAATCTATAAATAAAGTCAAGTTTCTCTATTGATCCCTCTCTGAAGTCTCACAAATTTTTGCAAAGTTTCTTGAATTATACAGAAGGAAGTGCAACTCAACACACCTCGAAACCTAGGAGATTCAATCTCATTTTGTTTTATTTGTCCTAACAGTTTGTGATGCAACGGTATACCTAGTTTGTGAACCTCCACTATGAAGTTACCAAGACTTACCAAACATATCGAATAGGAGGACAAAAAACCATCAAATCGTCCACTCACTAACCTATACCAGCACAAAAGAAAGATCCTTAAGGCTTTGAGTAAACTATGCAGTAGTCACTGCATGATAAGTCAAAGCCTAAGAGATTCAATCTCATTTTGTTATGTTTGCCCTAACAGTTTGTGATACAACGGTATACCTAGTTTGTGAACTTCAATAACTAAATTACCAAGACTCACTGGACTTATCCAGTAGAAGGATAAAAAACCATCTAATCCTCCATTCACTAACCCACACCCACACAAAAGAAAGACCCTTAATGCCTCGAGTAAACTATGCAGTAGGCACTGCATGAGAAACATGTCACTGTAAGCTACTGACCTGAATAAAGTGAAAGGACCAAATTCTCTTTTTTTCTTTTTTTTTTTAACTTTTCATCATTTTTAGCATGATGACTCCCCACCACCCCACACACACAGAGAGAAAAGAATCACCAAAAGAGATATTCGCACAAATAGCTAAATTTTCCAACTTGGCATTAAGGAAAAAAATATAATTGAACAAAATAAAGAAGAAAACCCAATCCGATAACAACTCTTAATCGCGGCAATAAGGGAAGCACACAAAATAAGGCTTTCGCTGGAACCCTCAACTCCTATGGGAGAACAAGAAGTCAAGAACAACTAAACCCCCTGAGACCTATAAAACTCATAAATCAAGAAATGCCCCAACTATCTCCCACAAAAGGGGATTTCAAACAGAAGAAACAGAACGAGAATGATTGAATCCAAGCAATTACCTTGGAGGTGCCTTCGTCCATGTGTCGGACGAAATGGAGATCACCGTGGAGTTTCCTGGTGTGGGAGTTCCGTCGGAAGAACCCTTTCCCTTCTGCGAAGCAAAGCGGAGGAATGAAACAAAGGAACGATCGACTGAAAATTTCATGGCCACCGGTCGTCAGGATGCTAAAATAGGGCAGCGCATGAAATTTCACGTGCTTTTTCTACGCGAAAATATTACGCGAGGAGAAAACGCCACGCGAATATGTTCAGTATACACGTGGACAATGACGACAGCATCCAATGACAGATAATTCAGTATTATTGTATAATTTGAATTATTATTTTCTTGTTACTTGATTTTACTTTTTACATATTTTTTAGTTTAAAATATCTTTATTTAAAAGCTGCTATAGTTAAGCTAAACTAAACTAAATCAACTTAACTTAATTAAAATTATTATATATAGAATATAATATAACTTCACAAAAATATTTTTAAAATTAAAATAGCAGTTATTTTCATTTGATTTTAATTAAGTTTAACTGTATTTTAATTGAGTTAATAAAAAATATTTTTATATAGTAATTTTAATTTAGTTAAAATAATTTTACTTATAATATGTCTTTTCCAATTTAAAAGGTTCAGAATTTTTATTCTTAATCTATCTTGGTTATTATCTATATACAGTTTATTCTTAATTGGCGATGTTGGTGCAATTAACCTATGTCACGATTGACCAAATTTGAATTAAACTCAAATTGAGTTTTAATATTTGACAACATGTATTTATCAATATATGTTTGATAATATGGTTTATCACATATGTCTTGGGAAGATTGTTAGTAAAGTTTAAGTATGTGATTTGATATGGAAAGATTATTGGAGAAGTTCAAGTATGTGATTCGGCATAAAGAAGTCTAAGTATAGTAACTTGACAATAGAAAGTCTAACATGAAAATTGACAAAGAAAGTCTAAGTATGATTTAGCAGAGGAGAAGTTCAATATTGAATTGGCAAATGGGAAGTTCAGCATGGAGTTGGTAAAGGAAAAAATCTAAGTATGAATTCTTGGCAAGGGAAAATCTAAAAGTATAGCTCTTGGTGCTTAGTATTACTAGGCCGATAAAAGCACTTAAGGCTAGCCTAAGAGGAATGAGACTCATAAAAGTAACTTAAAAGTTGGAATCTATATTAAGGGAAAGTCCTGGAGGTATGATCTTTTGGCACTTAGCATAACTAGGCCGATGGAAACACTTGAAGGCTAACACAAGAAGCGTGAGATTGATGGAAGTGAATTGAAAGCTGAAGTATAGGATAAGAAGAATTACAAGTGTGAAAAAATCACACTTGGGGTGTAAATCTCAGTTTTAAAATTTACCAGTCGACTAATATGGACTAGTTGAGTTTAGAGTCGACTAGTGATAGAGCTTGAGCACATAGTGCTCGAGTAGTCGATTGACATGATGACCAGTCAACTGATGAGTAACAGTCGACTGGGGAGATTGGCTAGTCGACTGACCAAAGCACAGAAAGTTGGCCAGAGCATAAAAGCTTGGTGAGTCGATTGCTATGGCAGAGCAGTCGACTGATTCACTTATCCGACGTGAATTTATCCATTGGAGAGTCGTTATGAGATAACGAATAGTGAGCAGTCAACTACTTGGTAAAAGTAGTTGACTGCTGAGAAAAAACAACCTAGGTTGAAGCTATAAAAAGTATATTTCATGTAGAGTTCTTAATACTAGTTCTTAGAGATCTTGAAGAAGATATACTGGTGTATTATATACTTTTCTAGCCATCCAAAGCAATCGAAAGCGCTATCAAATAAAAAGCTCACTTGTAAATTGTTGTTTTATTTTGTATTCTTGTTTAAATACTTTATGTATTTTTTTTACTTGTATTTGTGTCAGGCTACAGGTTGTAAGAAAAGTTTTACTTCACCTTAGTGATTACCTAAACGAGAAGCTAGTAAAAGTTTAATTGGGGAGTGATCTACCTTATGAATTGTCATGGAGTATGAATCATGATTCTAAATCACGTTATATCGGGTGTTGTGTAAATGTATTTATATTTCTTATTTATGTTTTATTTTATATTCCACTATGCCTAACCCATTTTATAAATACACACTATCGAAATCGCAACAAATTATGAAATTAATATTCACCCATTCTAATGAATGTCACAATTCCAACGGGCAATTTTTAAGTAATAGAGGATATATGTCGCATCAACAGAGATATATAATTCAGAATCTAATTACTTTGAAAGTGTAAAATTTTTATTGATTTATAAAATTAATAATACAATCAATTATTAAAAAATGTTTAAAAGTCCATTAGACAATAAAAAAGTCGAAGAACTTAAATAAAATAAATGGACGTGAATAAGTTTAATATTAGACTTATTTCAATTAAATGAATTAAATATATACACAAATAAAAATTATGAATTATTCATATATAATATTTATATTATTTAAAATTTATGAATCATATTCATTAACAAAACACTTATCGAGCTTATTTATAAATTAACAAATTCTTAAAATGAATTAATCAATTAAACAAGATTATTTTTTTTTAAAAATAACTTAAATACTAATTTTATTAATTTAATTTATTTCAATTTTGGCTCGGTTATTTTATGAATAAATTTGAATAATATAAACATTTAATCGGGGTGAAGTGCATGAATGTTTGCGAGATTGCGGCGCTCGGAAGACCTAACGTTGAAGTCAACGTTGAATATTCATAGAAGCCCCCTAATTTTGAAAATTATCTGAAATTGGGCACTTGTTACTTCCATTTATTAGGCATGGATATAGAATTGGATTGGGGCTAACAAATATGATGATCTGTATATTTTATTATCAAAATCATTTAACTTTCGCATTTTTAATTATTTTAATCGGGCATCTAAAGGTACAGATGCCCATTTTTTAATAAATTTAAACGATAAACTTGCAATTTTATTTTATGATGATTCTACTTGCGGATAGACAAGATCCGACCCGTTAGCAATGACCCGATAAATCCAGTCACGTGATATGCATGCGTTGACAACCCACCAATCTGACTAGACTTGGTGTCCAATGTCGGCTCATAGTTATTAAAATCCCCTCGTATTATATTTTATCACTAAATGTTTGCCATACAGAGCGTTATCTGAAATAATGTTTTTTCAAGGGTTTTTGATGCAAATTAGTTATAAAAGGGGAAGAACCGAAGGACGAAAGGGGGCTTCTTCTGCGGCGTAAGCTTTCGAATTTGGCGTCGGAAAACCCCGGAGTGAATCCGGAGGCTCATCTCCTTGCCTTTGCCCGGATTTGTGTTTCCAGTCGTCGCGGTTCGGCTCCCGATTCCCTTTTTAGGTTTCGGCTCTTGCTTTCTGTGCCCAAATTCGGGGGGTTTATCTTTCTCCGCCTTGCCTCTTTGATCCGCGGCGAGGGGGTTGAGATCGGTTTCTTTGGGTTATCCGGAGAGGGCAAGGATTAGATTATGGAATCTGATGGCGGAGGGGAAGCAATCCGACCTTCCACGGCGGCGGAGGAGGCGTTGAAGAGGAATACCGACTGCGTCTACTTCTTAGCTTCGCCATTGACCTGCAAGAAGGTGCCTTTTCCCTTGTGTTGGTTTATGTTTTCTCTTATTTTGATAAAGATGCAATTTTTTATTTGGGCTGTACGTGTTTGCTTTGATTTCCTATCAGGCCCGATTGGCTCTTTGTTGATCTCTGGAAAACATTTATGATGCGGGATAAATGTCGGGGTTTTATTACTTGTTCGATTCTACTTTTTGGTTGAAATTCTTCAAGTATTCCTTGTGGATGAAAAAAGACAATAAATTTCTAGATAATTATCCATAATTGGGCCTTGGTTTACCTGAGTCTTGTGTAAGGTTGTGATTTAAGGGTACTTTTTCTATAGGCAATTCATGTATTTGGAAAAACTAATTCTAAGGATACTTTTTTAATAGGCAGATTCTTACATTTGGAAAAACTAATTCCGTGGTAGTTTCCATATCATCCTGCAATTTTCTTTCTCTAGGGTGCATATAGATTTTTTTTATGCTAGTGTATTGTTGGTGCTCTCTCTCTTTATTTCCTTATTTTTCATGTTAATTATTCAGACTTAATAGGGTTCTGAAGAAAATTTGAGTTAGGTTAGGATTCCTTTTTCTGTTGTATATTCACATTAATGCTTGGCTATATTCTTAGGTGTTAATTAAGTTAGGCAATTTTTAAATAGTCGTTGCTAGTTATGGAAACAATACATTGTTATTTGAGCTTGTTATGTAAGTTAAAGATTCTTATTGATCCAAATTTTGGCGTGCTGTTATTGGTCATCATTTAATTATTATCCAAGCAAACTCTAGATTTGAATAAGATACCTCTTGCAGTATTATCCAAACAACTTCTGGTATGCCATATCAGAAGTTCACTCAATCTTTTCTCCGGAACCCTTGTTTCTTAGAAAATTTTGGACGTTATTCTATTTCTATCCTAATATAAACTCGTCTCAAGAGTGAATACTCAATTTCTAATGTATCTATTTCACTCCATTTTTACAAATTTTTGTTTAATCCTCACGAACTTCAAAATCTTATGGTACTTTCAGTCTTAAGGAGTCAAGAAAGAAGATCAGATCATTTCATTTGAAAAACATCACTGACTCCATCTTAAAGCTCTCTCTTGAGAATCATCATCCAACTATTGTCTAGCCTTTAATTTAGTGCATTGCATCGTGAAGCTTTTCATTTTTGTTGTTAATATGTTGTTCATCATACCCTTTTCACATGTATTTTTGATGTTTTCTATTTTATGTAACGCGCTTTACATGGATATACCATGCTCTAGTTTGATCGGGGAGTTTTAGAGGATTTAGTTTATTAGTTGTTAGCTATGTTGCGCATTAATTCTACATTGGATGCTTATATATATATATATATATATATATTTAGCAACTACCCATTCTATAACTTTCAATCTCATTCTAGCATTGCTAAAATTGATTTTGCATCGAAATTGTTTAAACTGATCTATTAACTTGTTCCATTGTAGTATCGGTTTTACATCCTAAAAAAATGTTTGATATGATCTATGAACCTGCATTCTCATTTCCCAATCTTGTGTATATATTGTATGTACATTTTGCTTTGAGGAATATTCTTCCTAGTGTTGATGATTGTATTTTGTGTTAAAAAATAATACAATCACTTTTTTTTTTCCAGGGGAGTGAATGTGATTATCGGCACAGTGAGGGTGCCAGAGTGAACCCCAGGGATTGTTGGTATTGGCTAAATGGGAACTGCCTCAATCCAAAATGTTCTTTCCGTCATCCGGTATGTCAGTTGTGCATTTCTGTGCTTATTTAGAGTACATATTTATCAAACGTGATTTAAATGGGTGCTTTGCATCTTCTAATGGAGAACAATAAATTGCAAGTTATTAGTCTGCATAAGTTCTGCTTGTATTAATATGATTTCACTCAGATGTTATCCCTTTTCTGCATAGATTTTTCTTTCATGCAATGATTAGGTGTCCAGTGTTATCTTGATCAGTTATTAATTACTGTTTTCAAGGAAGTGGTTCTTAGAGGATCAGGATTAATGTTGAGTGCCAGAATAGGAAATCTTCTAATTCAAAACTCATAATGTAATTAACTGCCAGTTCGGGTTCCAAATTTGGATGAAGAAATATTGAGATATACATTAGGACTAGACTTAGTCTAAACTTTTGAACATGAATCTTATCCCATGATAAGATTTATGTAGCCACCCTCATCTAGTTTGGACAAATAATAGCTTGATGACGATGACAATATCGATATCATATTAATCTAAGAACGACAACCACAGTTGCCTTGTTTAGAAGTCCAATTTGTTTCCCTTAGTTTGATGCTGATTATATTTCTGTCTTCATGATATGAATTGAAATGGACATCGAATGGTTGCCTGTATTTTTAGTGCTTTAACTTAGATCAGTTTAGTAGCATTATGTTTGCTGAGTTTATTGCTGTTGCATCCGATGGTTGCCTGTACTTTTACTGCTGTAACTCGATCAATTTAGTAGCATTATGTACGCAGAGCTTATTGCTGTTTTTTGTTGTACAGCCACTTGATTCCATCTTCGGAATACCAATGCCCAACTCAGCACAACCTCCAACACCAAGTCAGACTGCAGTATCAGCATCAACCGAAACTGCCCGGGCTCTGAAGAACACCAATAAGCAAAGTGTTCCTTGCTACTATTTCCAGCGGGGTCAGTGTTTAAAAGGCGAAAGTTGTCCATTCATGCATGGACCACAGCCTTCTGTTGACTTTGTTTCACAGAATGCAGCAAAG
Source organism: Alpinia galanga (assembly GCA_037177395.1). Classification (NCBI taxonomy): domain Eukaryota; kingdom Viridiplantae; phylum Streptophyta; class Magnoliopsida; order Zingiberales; family Zingiberaceae; genus Alpinia; species Alpinia galanga. The sequence goes on along the minus strand of JBAMHZ010423362.1, from coordinate 2,729 downwards.
GCTTCAACATTTTCTGCTGATCCACAACAAAGACATGAGAAAGATGCACAGAAGAAAATCACTAAACAGCAAAATGTAGCTGAAGCTAATCTTGATATTCCAAAGGTGGTTGTCAACAAGCATGTTGGCGTATCATCTGCAACACCAAAATTTGTTACAAAAGCTGAAAACGTTTCCAAGTATGAACTGTCTGAAAATAAAATTTTGCCCCCACCATTAGGTAACGAGCCTCGTGCACTGCCACAAAATGGTGTAGTTGTTAACAATAGCTACTTGCGAAGCCAACCATGGGATCAGCAGGTGCAACCTACTGATGACGAACCAGATAATGGTAGGGATGCTGATGAGGTATTGCGGGAACATTCTCCTGGTTTTGATGTGCTTGTAGATGATGATGTTGAAGATCCTGATTACTATCACAGTGAAGATAATTTCAGAAGATTGTCTGCTCATGGTGGGCAAAATATGGAAGCTGAAGATGAATATGATTATCATCACAGTGATTATGAAACAATGGGAAAGTTGGAAACTGATCGACACAATGATACTGGCCAATATGAAAACTATGAGCAACCACATAGCAGGTATGGCTTAGAATCAAAGACTTCTCGCAGACGTTTGGAAAGATCACCATCCCTTGAAAAAAGAGTACTCGATAGAGAGAGAAAACCCAATGCAATGAATGGGTCAGATTTGCGCTATCAATTAATGAAACGGAGAAGGCTCAATGATTCAAGGTCTACCGGTAATCATGATGTTCATAGTGAGCGCCACCGAAAAGATGAACATTATGCTGAGAGACGTTATGGTCGTCCTGCTCGAAATAATGAGAAATTTCCTTCTGAGAAGTCCATCAGTAGTCGTCTGCAAGGCCGCATTGCATTTCCTGGGAGATCTTCATCTGATCCAGCGAGCAATTTGCTCTTAGAGAAAGAGAGGGGAGGGAGACCTCGGAGCAGACTGTCACCAATAAGGCGAATAGACTACCAGGCAAGGAATCCAGAAAAAGCATGGTTGCAACCAAATGAGGAATTGAACAAAGACGAGAGGATCCCTAGAAACAAAATAACCCCTAGAGATGGCACAAACTCCTTAGATTTTGCTAGCCCCAAGTCTCTTTCAGAGCTTAAAGGTACAAAGATCAATAAGAATATTCATGATCTCAGTACAACTGGTTCTAATCTGACAGTGAATAAAGTTGAATCCATAAAGGTAGAAAATCCTCTATCATTTGAGGCTCCAATGCCACTGAGTGCCATCTTGCAGAGGAAACGGAAGTTAGCGAATGCGGAGGATAAATTTTCTACTGGTCACCATGAAAACAATCAAAGTGGTGGAGACTCTGCTATCACTGAATCAGTTCCTCTACTGGAAGCCAGAAAGGAATGCAATTTCACAATAAATAGCCACGAAGCAGGAGTAATTCCTTCAGAAGATGAACTAGCTTACAATGATGTCATAGAAACTGAAGATGGTGTATCTCTGGAGAATGAAGAAGAGGAGCTGGAAAATCATGACAAGCAAGATGGTGATTTCCATTATGAATCAGGAGAGTACAAAGTAGACGACGAAAAAGCAATCCACTCTGACGAAGATGATGATGATGATGATGATTTTGCTAGAAAGATCAGCGTCATGCTATCCTGAACGCAGGCGGAGAATGTTTTGCTTAGCTTACCATTTTCAAAGAGGCCTCCCACGATCTTTGCATCTGCCATAAGACAGACATAAAACCATCAAACTTTAGAAATAAACAATGCAAAATCATTTCTTTTTCCTTTTTTTCTTTTCAGTCTTAGCACTGAAAGAAGACTGCAGATGGAAAAGGTGGTATGTGTGATTTGGCTTTGCCAAGATTGAAGTCATGTGTGTATCACTTACCTGGCCCGGCCCTTAATAACATTATTCCAAGTGTGTTCGTATAGGTTACGATATGCCAAGGGTCATTCTCTTTTATTATGAATGTTTACTCTCTTGGCAGACAAAAAGAAGGGAAAGTTTGTCTCAATGACAGTTTTTCTTCTGAACTACCAAGTATTTTTGTTTCCATTCATTGGTGTTTAGTAAGGTTCTAATGACTTGATAAATTAGAATAGCATGTGTATAAGAAAACTATCACAATTTTGAATTTGATCGAGTTGAGATTCTTTTTGGATCTTTGCTGTCTTGCTTCTTTTATTTCAACTTCAAATGCCAAATGGTGAATGTTAAGACGAGAGCAATCAAAATTATACTACACATAAATTTGTAATTATGTATCATGATACTTAGCGGAATCTTAAATAAGACAATAATAGAGTTAATTGTCATGTTACCTCAAGAGTTTCAATTATCACATACAATTTAACATAAATAGAGATGTTAGAACATCTTTTACTTCTAACAAAGAATCATTATCGTTGCCTCTAAGGTTACGGTGCAACGGTAACGCATTCAGTTCAGTTTTTAAGAATTTACTATTCGATTCTCAATCATGATTGTTGCTAGCCGAATGATCTGAGAGGAGAGAACGAGGCTGATCACACATGCGGAGATAGAGTCTGGGAAGAGTCAAAGTCTTTCCACGATCCGAGCATCTGAAATGGATTAAAAAGAGCGACAGGAGACGCCAGAGGTGCTCCGGCGTTGTCACTCCGACGCTCAAGTTAGAAACAGGAAGAAAGGAGCGATTTGAGTAAGCAAGTGAAAGAAAAATCTCCCTTCTCCTGGTGGCTTTAAATCCCTTTATA
>JBAMHZ010423344.1:10000-11417 GCA_037177395.1 Alpinia galanga | reverse complement strand
GTATGCCCCCATCGTCTAGTGGTTCAGGACATCTCTCTTTCAAGGAGGCAGCGGGGATTCGACTTCCCCTGGGGGTAGGGTACTACGAAAGGAAGTTGATCAGGGATTCACAATAAGCCTAAAATGAATTATTCCTGGGTCGATGCCCGAGCGGTTAATGGGGGCGGACTGTAAATTCGTTGACAATATGTCTACGCTGGTTCAAATCCAGCTCGGCCCAACAATTCGCGAATCCACCATCAGATGATATAATCCCTTGTTCTTCTGTTCTTCAGAAATACCTGCACGGGGAAAGAAATAAGAATTTCTGCTATATCCCTTATTTCCCTGGGATTGTAGTTCAATTGGTCAGAGCACCGCCCTGTCAAGGCGGAAGTTGCGGGTTCGAGCCCCGTCAGTCCCGACGGATCCAATAAATACATGAATTCATCTCTCTTTTTTATCAAAGGCGGGCAGGGGGCAGGGCATAATTTGATTCCCAAAGGAAATGGGATCTTTTTTTTTTTCAATTGCTCTCGATTGATGGAATCCAATATGGAATAGAGTACCATATGTTTTGGGGGAGCACATACACAAATGAAATGAGTTTCTTGAACGACCCAAAATAAAATAACTTCCACTTCCCCCTGGAATACGTTTCCAGATTAAACTATCTTTCTTTATTAATTTCATTTTGTATAACCTAAATGAAATTAGGAATTTTTTTTTTGAAAATTCTATTATTTTATTCAAATTGCACACGGAGCTCTTGATAGATGTGTTACAGTATGAATAATGTGATAGAAAAAAAAAATGAATCAAAGATTTTACTCAAGAGAATTCTTTTTAGGGTAACTTCGAAGAAAGAACAAACTGTAAATTAATGGAAAATTTGCTCTTTTCTACTGGAATTTCTCTTTCTTCTTTATCTTCTAAGAAAATTAGATCATTAGGGGTTTACAACTTTACTTCTTTCTTTTTTCATTTCACTTCTCTTTTTTTTTGGGGGGGTTAACTATTTTTAGGGTATTTCGAACTAATGGAAGTGGAGCAGTGATTAAATGATACTTTATCTGATAATACTACAAAAAAAAGTAGGGTAGATTCTAAAAAAGAACGATTAGAACAGAATAATAAATAGAAAAATTCTTGATTCGATCAGGAATTCTATTTTGGATTAGGTATGAATAAAAGATCTTCCTATGGTATACTATTCAACTCTCGACGATGAATTAATTTGATAGTTCAGATATTGTTATTCATGATATTGCGATATCATCGAGAGGTAATTCATCCATTGAATTTCTAGGCAAAAGGGTTATCATCTCTATGGGATCAAATCCCGAGTTATTGCGAAGTAAAAAAACGATGAGATTATGGAAGTAAATATTCTTGCATTTATTGCTACTGCACTCTTCATTCTAGTTCCTACTGCTTT
>JBAMHZ010423344.1:2500-5000 GCA_037177395.1 Alpinia galanga | reverse complement strand
TATGCTCCAGAAGATAGATTATTACGAGCCATACTTGGCATTCAAGTATCTACGTCAAAAGAAACTTGTCTAAAACTACCTGCGGGTGGTAGGGGTCGAGTTATTGATGTGAGATGGATCCAGAAAAAGGGGGGTTCTAGTTATAATCCAGAAATGATTCGTGTATATATTTTACAGAAACGTGAAATCAAAGTAGGTGATAAGGTAGCTGGAAGACATGGAAATAAAGGTATCGTTTCAAAAATTATTCCTAGACAAGATATGCCTTATTTGCAAGATGGAAGACCTGTTGATATGGTTTTCAACCCATTAGGAGTACCTTCACGAATGAATGTAGGACAGATATTTGAATGTTCGCTCGGATTAGCGGGAAGTCTGCTAAACAGACATTATCGAATAGCGCCTTTTGATGAGAGATATGAACAAGAAGCTTCTAGAAAGCTAGTGTTTTCTGAATTATATGAAGCCAGTAAGCAAACCACGAATCCATGGGTATTTGAACCGGAGTATCCAGGACAAAGCAGAATATTTGATGGAAGAACGGGGGATCCTTTTGAACAACCTGTTATAATAGGAAAACCTTATATCTTGAAATTAATTCATCAAGTTGATGATAAAATCCATGGGCGTTCCAGCGGACATTATGCACTTGTTACACAACAACCCCTTAGAGGAAGGGCCAAGCAAGGGGGACAACGGGTAGGAGAAATGGAGGTTTGGGCTCTAGAGGGATTTGGTGTTGCTCATATTTTACAAGAAATGCTTACTTATAAATCGGATCATATTCGAGCTCGCCAGGAAGTACTTGGTACTACAATCATTGGAGGAACAATACCCAATCCTGAGGATGCTCCAGAATCTTTTCGGTTGCTTGTTCGAGAACTACGATCTTTGGCTCTGGATTTGAACCATTTCCTTGTATCTGAGAAAAACTTCCAGATTAAAAGGAAGGAAGCTTAATCGGAATGAATCAGAACTTTTCTGCTATGATCGATCAGTATAAACATCAACAACTCCGAATTGAATCAGTTTCTCGTCAACAAATAAGTGCTTGGGCCAATAAAATCCTACCTAATGGAGAGATAGTTGGAGAGGTCACAAAACCCTATACTTTTCATTACAAAACCAACAAACCGGAAAAAGATGGATTATTTTGTGAAAGAATTTTTGGGCCTATAAAAAGTGGAATTTGTGCTTGTGGAAATTATCGAGTAATTGGAGATGAAAAAGAAGACCCAAAATTTTGTGAACAATGCGGAGTCGAATTTGTTGATTCTCGTATACGAAGATATCAAATGGGCTACATCAAACTGGCGTGTCCAGTAACCCATGTGTGGTATTTGAAACGCCTTCCTAGTTATATTGCGAATCTTTTAGATAAACCTCTTAAAGAATTAGAAGGCCTAGTATACTGCGATGTGTGATTTGATCAAAATTCTGATTTTACAGATTTGAAACAAAAACTGTCATCCCATTCAATCAAATTGGGGTACCCCGTACCTGACATGTCTCTTGGGAGGAGAAACATGAAGCTCAGAATTATGGTTGTATTTAATACTCCCAAATAAAAAGGGGAATTGATCTATGGTCGATTTCGTACCAAAGAAATAAGAATTTCTAGTTGTACCTCGTAAAAATACGTTTTCTTTTGTGGAATTAGTCCTTTTTTTTTTTTCGAAAGAAATTCTGTTTATACTCAAGTACGCAAACAGGTATGGTTACAGGAGTCTATCCATCGCATATAGGCTTTAAGGACATTGTGACATAACCGTCGAGGCGAAGTCGGGACCTAAAAGATTGAATAGAACGATACATAGACAAGTAAATCCCTTATGAATTTCAAAGTACTTGCTTAATCAAGCATTAAGTTAAGGGAATTTCTCATTCGCGGGGAAGTAGACTACTCAAGAATTTCACATTTGATTTATGTCATAATTGAATTATTGATAAAATAGAAATATAAAGTAAGAAGTAAATGAAATCTTGCTTGATCTTCACTGGGAACTTGAGTAAGGAGTAAATTTTTTTGGGTTTTAAAATTTGAAAGCGAGAATTCCCCTCTTTATCTGTATTTGTTCGTGTATCTACTTGAGCCGGATGAACGGAAACTTTCACGTCCGATTTTGAAGGGGGGAGGTTTTATAGGATCCTATCCCAATTTTTCTTTTGCTAGGCCCATAGCTAAAAAACCCACTTTTTTACGATTACGAGGTTCATTCGAATATGAAATCCAATCCTGGAAATATAGCATCCCGCTTTTTTTTACTACACAGGGCTTTAATACATTTCGAAATCGAGAGATCTCTACAGGAGCGGGTGCTATTCGAGAACAATTAGCCGATTTAGATTTACGAATTATTATAGATCATTCATTGGTAGAATGGAAAGAATTAGGGGAAGAAGGACCCACAGGGAATGAATGGGAAGATCGAAAAATTGGAAGAAGAAAAAATTTTTTGGTTCGACGGATGGAATTAGCTAAGCATTTTATTCGAACAAA
>JBAMHZ010423333.1:0-11418 GCA_037177395.1 Alpinia galanga | reverse complement strand
GAGTTCAACCACAAGTTAAGATGCACCAACCAACATGAGATCTGCAAGACTCAGCGGGTCAGGCAAGAATGTCCCTGCATCCTGGTCTACAGCATCAGAAAAGCCAGCATCGACCTAACTACCTACAAGACCACCACATACAGAGGTAAGGAAATTACACCGTGCTTACTGATGGACTACGGACTCATCTACAGACTCTGGGTACGGGAAATAGACCCGGAAATTTCTTTCCCGACAAAGCTCAGACAATGTATTGAACACATCCGTGAAGAAGAAGACTACCAGTGCATTATTGTTGCACTATTTGAATCCACTCCACCTGAGTGGATCGGACTCAGATTGGAACCAGCCCGACACCTCGTAATGCTCACAACACATTCCGAACTAGGCGAGCGCCACAGAATTGAAGACTACTGCCCGACAGACGGCGATTTACAATTCAATGCACCAGCAACTCCAGAAGAACAAATTCGGCATTGGCGAGCTTCCATCCAAGGAGGCGATTGGCTATGGACCTCAGTCTATGACGGCCAATATACCTTAGCTGCCGAAACCTTCACCGAAAAGATATACTGGCCACACCGGTATGGAACAGCTTTCTTTCCTTTTGCCATTACTACACAACACCAGAAGCTACAAAAATACTACCAGAAAATACATGAACAATGGCTTCAGAAACGACCAGCCAGAACATCCAGACAATATCGACAGGAGCTAACAGCTCTGGCTTTACAAGAAAATACAAACCCAAGACCCATTACTCCGGATCCAACGGAGGACGAAGAAACAACCCACAATCTTGACAACCTAATGGAAACCTAAGCTAAAACACCCACTCAGGTTGAGCCTCGGGGAGCCACCTGATTTCCTACCACAACCCATTACAAAAAAAAAAAAGAGAGAGAGAGAGATTCCTGTCAGAAAACCAGGACAGCCCTCTTTCACTTTACAGCTCCACCCGCAATACCCATCTACCTTTTACCAGGCAAGGACAATAATGCACCGTCCTTCCCTAAACCAACTCCAGCCCCGCAAGACATCATACCACCACCATCTCCACTTGCTATAAAAACCCCTCCATTCCATACCTTCAAGACATCCACCAAGCCCTATCTTCCATTGTTACTCTTCCAGCATTCCGTCCACCCCTTTTCCGCTCCTTCGCAACCAAAGTTTCCTTACTTTCCTTTGAAGTTCTGTTGTAAGTTTGCATTTTTTTACTTTTCTTGTAAGCAACTTTTCTTTTATTTGTATGTATCCTCTCTTAGTGTAATATTGTTTTTGCAATGATAATTGGCTAAGGCCTTTTCAAAGGGGAGGAGTTCCCTGTTGCTATGGTAGACAAAAATCTTCCGCCAAAAACATAACTGCATTTTCTATATCTGCAACTATCTGTAGCTTAAACCACTAAGAAAATCTTGACTAGCACAGAAGCTATAAGACCTGTGCTGACAGACGAGGTAAGAGCCAAGTGCCTAGGAACGGCAAGGCTAGAAACACCTCCGGTCGGGGCAAGCTTGCTGTGAACAAAAAAAAAAAAGGAAGAAAATTGTCTACCATGCTTCAGCAACTCCTCTCCGACTCTTAAAATATCTGCATTTCGCTTCTACTTAAGCTGCTTTAATTTTCTACACTACACCTTGGGGTAAGGTTGTCCTTCTGATAGAATCCAGAGAAAGGTTATCCTCCCAATCACAACCACATTTCAATTTTTTTCTACCTGTCTTTACATTCCCCATATTTACTGTTTTTACATTAATTTCATATAATTTTTATTTACTGTCTTTATATTTTAGCTACATTAACTTTTACTATCTTTACAACTATTACTTTATTTAAACTGATTAACTTTTACTGTTTTTACAATTATTACTTTATTTAAACTTGCTCTCTAACTGCTCAAACTGGGCTCGCCTATCAGCTGCAAAGAAAGAGTTTCAGTATTGTTTCAAACTTAACAGCAATTTTATTCTTCAAAGTAAAAACAGTACAATAACCGACTAAAATTTCCAGGGTTGACTCGAATCTTATCGAAACATTCAGCTACTCTCATTGCAATTGCAGGCGCGAAATGAATGTCCGCCACAAGAGGAATATTATAACTGGGTTCATCAGAAATGAGAATGAACCAATACGAGATGGCATTCTAAAGATTGTACATTTGCCATGCACACAATGCCTCAAAGTCGAAAAACACAAGACCTACTTGTTTTGGATAAGTTTGTTCTTAATTTCAAAACAAGAATCCGCTTCTTTCCTCCCTTGAACTGTTAATTCGAACCAAATTGGCTCCTCTATCTGCAATTCTCATAACCTGGCCAGAGAACACACTTAGTTTCAGAAATACAGTACAAAGGATCGCATCTAGTAGAAAGGCTTAAGAGTAAGGATAGCAAAAGTTGATAAGATCTATTTATGCGACACAACACGACTAGTTGCAAAATATCGATGGGTTCGGATTATTTGCAGGTCAATGAGACACGACCAGTTAATGATCCCTCAATCACAATTGACATCCCTATTTAAGATAACCTACACAGAAAGTACAGAGATTCATTCACATAATCACATTGCAGTTTTCACTTTGAAAACAAAAATTAAATGGTAAGCTAGTGCCCATGATTTTTTATCACTAGAGATGTTTATAGAGAAGCCTGAGAAAACAATAGTCATAACTCAACCGCATCGACACTATTTTGCAAGCTCAAGGAAAAAATAATCTTGTGGATTCATAATGAATACATAGAAAAGTTATGATCACTAAACTTTAAAATTACTATATTAAATGTTAAAAAACACATGGTTGTGTAAGCAGACCTCCTCGACGGTCTTGTCGACATCTTTAGTATCTGAAGTGGTCATCGTCTGAACTCGTATGGGATGTGCTCACTGCCAAGGGCCACATTCCCTACCATCACAGTCCGAGTCTTTCTCCTCATGGTCTTGTGTATCAATTGACAATATTTTTGCCTGGGAACTAGATAAATAAAAAGAAAAACAAACAAACATAAGTTAACTTTTTTCGAACTAATGGTCTAATTTCATATTATACTTCCATCTAGCATTTAACTAACTGGTTTATATATCAGAATCATAGAGCACCTTGCAATTCAATTCGTAGATAGAAAATCAGCTATTCCACAAAACAAAGAGGAACAAATGCTATGCTAAATTGACACAAATGAAACAATGGTATTCCATGGATTGTGATGCAACAGTAACAGATGCTACTAGAGCATGTAATGTTAAGAGTTAAGATGGATTAGTAGAAGTCCTTTATAAGCGATAAATATGGATGATTAAAGAGGACAAATATCTATACACTAGAGAGATGGATCATATTTGTACCTAGGAGAGGACTTCCTTCTGAGGCAGGTTCCAACTCCACAATGTCAGAGCTAGATTTTGAAGAATTTTTAATCACAGAAACAATTCGTCCCCGAGGCTTCATTCTTTGTTGCTCAGGAGCAAAACCAATCCTCGTGAAGTCTACACTCTTTGCAAGGCTTAGGCTGCTGCACTCCCTGGCGGGCAAACCAGTCATGCTGGTCATCGGTGAACGAACTGTTCCGGTGGCCATGGTTCCTGACCCTTTTTTCCTACCTCAAACCTGTGGAGGAGAATTCTATTAGTCATGCTGACAGAATTCGATAACACCTTTTGGCTTGTGCCTGTAACTATGATCAAACTAACAACTCTTGATCAACAACAAATCAAGAGATATATAAAAAAAGGCAGTCTTGCATTGCTTTGTAAAGGGTTTTTTTCATGTCTCAAATCCATGATAGGTGCATAAAATTTTTGCCAATGTGAGATTTAAAAAAGAATATATTATAAGTAGTTTTGTAAGACGATATTTTCAAGATTTAAATCTGTGATCTTTAGATGATGACACGGCAACAACTTTACCATTTTGCCAAAACTTCCTTCCTATCCAATTCATGAACAACGAGCCAACAAAATCTAAGAAAAGATAGAGCAGTCTCTGTAGATGCAAATGCTTTAGCAATTCAAAGAACAACACAAGTGCCGAAAAAGGAAAAAGAAGAGAAGGAAGCGCACCTCACCAATTCCAAGGAAGAAGGAAGCAGTCTGAGTAGGAGAGCAGAGCCCTCGCCTTCCTCCTTTTGCTCTTCTTGCTGCTGCAGCTTTCGGCGCGCTGGAGTTGCAGTTGGGGCGATTGCGGCGATCGCCGCATGTTTATCACCCAAACGCCGTAGGGATTCTACGTAAGGATGTAGAATTGATTTACTTCTCCCCGCCTTGGCGATGACTGAAGAGATACCACGCAGGGTCAACCCGTCAGTCAACGTTGCCCTCGTAGCAGCAGCCTGGTTACGGGACTGCGTCCTCCCCTGACTCACCTTCAATTGATCCAGGACGCGAAGTTTGACCTTCCGCCGCAGTTGGATCTTTTGATCTGATGAAGCAAAGCAACGTAGCTCTTCCGGCGACCGAAATAAAGAATTGAATCGTGACGTTGGCGGAGACCGACGGCCGGGAGTTGGATATGCCCCGACGTTTTTACTTCTCCGATCCCTCCGAGGTAGCGCGCAATCGGTCGCCAGCAGACGGTAGCGCCACCGCGGGCCGGCACAGAGCTGGATCTGCTCGAGACAGACAGGGCGAGCGATTATGTTGTCGATGCTAGCACTCAGTTCCGCCGGCGCGGCCGCCGGGCCTCCGGCGACAGCGAAGAGCAGAGCAAGTGTTCAACGTAAGTACTGAATGAAGATCTCAATCAGTATTGCACCATCATCTTCATCAATATCCATACTACAAAACTACATATAACTGTTCGTACAGATCCAATCCTTCATATTTGCCATGAACAATGTTCTGAGTTTGAAAGAAAAATAGAGAGAGAAAAAATCATGCTGGAGTCTTGAATCTACTCTTCAGCTGGTGGATCAACCCAGCGGCCATGGTCCTTTATGAGCTGAATCAGAGCATCAGTAGCATCCTCCATTGCAATACCTCTCTTCACCACATTCTGCCATACGAAAATCATAACATCTTGGAGATTTTAGTCCAAGAAATTGCTCAAATTCATCAATGTAGTTTAAGATAGTTCATGAAAAGATTTCAGGAAGCAGGAAAGTGAAAGAACTGAGAACTTCTGCAGTGACTGCAAAATTTTGCAATAGATACAGTTCGTAGATGATACCTTTCCAACATAAAGATCAATCTTCCCCGGTGCACCGCCGACGTAACCGAAATCTGCATCCGCCATCTCTCCTGGTCCATTCACTATGCAACCCATGATGGCAATCTGCAAAGGAGTTGAGGAGAGTAGAGCATTTGCCAAAGCCTCTAATTGGACTGGTAGTGCAATTCCAGAAGCAGGAAGAGCAAGGAGTTTACCGAAACTCCGGGAAGATGTGAGGTCTTTGACCTGATCTCAGCACTGACATCTTGGAGATCAAACAGTGTCCTTCCACAAGATGGGCAGGACACATACTCCTGCAACATAGTTGGAGCAAAATGAGCAAGGAACAATTTGGAACTAGTTTTCGAATCACAGTGCAAAGTAATTGTTGATATGTATCAATCGCTTACAGTTTTCGTGTTGCGCATTCTGCAACCTTGAAGCAAGTTGAAGGATGTGTTCCTCAGGAACTCAAACTCCTGATCAGGAGCCTCAAGTAGTATACCATCTCCAAGGCCATCAACTAAAAGAGAACCAGCATTGCTCCCAGCGGTAATCACAAGATCATCTCTGTCAAATGGAGGAGCAGAATGAGAAATAGATAACAATTACAAGTTCCAGAATTCACTCTAGTATCATCAAAGTCGCAATTTAACCTAACCTATCAATTCCTTTAGGAAATTGGATATGGTGGATAACAGGAAAGTTGAGAGAATTTTCTTCTAGATACTCAAACAACCTGAAAGGGAAAAAGAGAGTTGCATGACTGTCAAATTGTGAAGTTAGATGGCTATTTCTATATTAGATAAGAGTTGATTGTGTGGATCACAATCAGTCATTATGATCATGTACCTCCTTGCTGCATGAACTCTACTGAGCTTATCTTCACTTAATGGAAGATCATGTAGCAACATTGTGATATCACTGACATTCTTGATGATATCTAGTTCCTCATAAGGTTCGTCACCACGTATGGTTACAGCTAATCGAGTGCCTAGGAAAAAGTACATCAAAAAGTTAAGTACAGCCTTGAATGAAAGAAGCAAAGAGAGTTGATTGATGAAATCCATATGTTACCTTCTGGCAAAAGCTTGTGAGCGCCAGTTGAAAGTTCATTGAGGTTCACAAGGACAATTGCATTAGGAAGTGGTTTCGTCAACTGTTCGGATAATGGAACTACAACACCCATGCTTATATCAATCAATCTTTTGAGAGCTAACCTCTGACAAAGTTACGGAATATGAGTCAGACTCCTAGATCCTCAAAAACTTTTCATGCTCTTACTTTTAGAAGCACACACAAAATCAACTAACTCGTACAGATTCAGCATCTTCTAAAGGAGGAAGATCTCTAAGAAGAATAGAGTCCACTGTTGCCAGATCCTGGAAATCACAAAAAGTTCAGCACAGTCCTTTGTAGGTGTTCTGCATGGACTTCAAGCATGGAAGTCACAGTTGATAACTACAAACCTTGAAAGGCATTCCAACCACAAGCTTTGCTGCAAGAGACTTGTAAAAAAGTTCTGGCGTCTGTTAAAAGAAAATAGCAACATGAGATAAAGGGAAAGGTAGATGCAGCATGCAGATAAAATAGACAATGCATGAGATACAAATTTATTATGAGATGATTAATCAAAGTTCCAAAGCACTGAATCTACATGATTAAGTATTTGACAAATTCTCAGATCATTAGATTAGCATAATCATCTATGTAGGTGTTCTCTCTGAAAATAGTGAGAAGCCAACCAGAGGTGTGTCTGGTAAATCTGATCCAATGATCATCAAAAAAAAAAAAAAGGATCCAAATAGGCAAAATAAGCTGGTGCAACAGTAGTATAGAAAGTATACAACCATACATAAGTGTATAGAAGTTGCATTTATTATCTACCTTCAGCATATCCAATGACACTGACATAAGAACAGAACCATCACGGTGAAGAACGCCTCGGTAGTCCACTTCCTCACCCTATTCGAAGTGGCAAAATTCAGAAAGCCTTCTTCACATGTAATGAACTGAGAGTAGAAGTTCTAACCTCTTTCTGGACTGGAAGTTGACCAGTTCTACGTTGAAAGTCAAAATATCGTCTGTGTTTTTCCTCGAAAGGAACCTAGTTTAAATTTTTGTGCGGTAGAAGTTAGGTTTCAAAGGCAAAGGTCCATAAGAACAGTTAGACATGACATAATATAATGATTGCTCTAGCAGTTAGCTTTTCAACAAGGATTGGTGGAAAATGATAGATGGAAATAGCCATACAGTTCCCTTTTGAAGATTTGAAGCTTGCATGCCAAGGTTAGCCAACTTTTTACAAGGGTCAATCTCTTTCTCTGGCGGTTCAGTCAGGGACACCCTGATTGTATCACCCAAACCATCCTGTTGAAAAAAAAAGGAAAGATGTTCAAGAACATTACTTCACTATCAATACAAAAATGCATTGCAAGTAACTTTATCTGATCAAGTATAACTCTTCCATATAAACTCTGAACTTATATTCCTAAATTATTCGAGCAAAAAAAATCACAAAAGAATGAATATTTTCCGCTAAACAAAGCAGGAATTATGATATGTTTTTGCAGGCTTTTGTGTGTGTGTGTGTGTGTGGTAGGAAGGGGATGAGATTTCCATGCCCAACTATGTTGTCCTCATTTATATTATTCTGAGATGTGTGGTCTGTATGTGCTCTCCCCTTGTCTGTTCAGATCAAAAAAAAGGCAGAAAAGGAGTTGTTTAAACTGATGAATCAGCTACTCATAAAAGGTATCGTTCTCTTAATTGTATTGTTGGAACAAAATCCTACATCTATAATTGGATTATTTTTTTTACAATTCCACTAGGATATGATTGAATAAATCATATTCAACAGCTATGACGTAGAAATTGGCTGAGCCAAGCATCACTTCTTAGGGTCCACAACTCGTTCATGATTTGGGCTATCCATTTAGCCAAACCAAAAGCTCGCTTGGTGTATAGTTTGAATTCTGCATTGTGAAACATAAAGATTTTATCCAAAAAGTGGTTGGTTGAAAGAAGGAACCTGAAGAAGAGCCCCAATACCAATTGCAGATTTCATCCTCCCATCCTCTCCTTCTCCAGCTTCAGTAACTCCTAAGTGTAGAGGATAATCCCAACCTTGAACATACATCTCTGCCACAAGCAAACGATAAGCTTGAACCATGATGACGGGGTTACTTGCTTTCATTGAGAAGACAAAATTATGGAAGTCAAGCTTCCGGCATATCCTTGCAAACTCAAAGGCAGACTCAACCTGTTGTAAAAACAGTAAGTTATTGAGTTTTTAGCTTCTTCTAGAAAAATAGTTAATTTGTAGCTTACAAACAAAAGTACTGACCATTCCTCTTGGAGAATCTCCATAGTAGCTCATTATACGATCAGAAAGACTTCCATGATTTGTCCCAATTCGCATTGCTCGACCATACTTCTTGCATTTCTCAACCAATGGACTGAAGACCTGAGATGGAAGATCAACAAAAGATGAAGTAAACATTGAATAATATGTCTGAGACGTGGGTACTATAAAACAGCAACAAAAATAAATTATTGCAGTAAGAAATAGAATCACTGAATGAAGTTGGAGTCTCATAAAGTCCTCTAAAAAAAGGTGACGTCAAGGATTTCAAGTTCTCAACATAAAAAAAATAAATAACAGATAGTTTTATGATACACATTAAAGACTCCAAATATATTTATTCAATTTGTTCCTAGAAGTAAATCCGTTGCTGGATAATAAAGGAAAAGATATTTAATTTGTAATCTCACTAATGAACCTTTAGTTATTCAAACCGCTGGAAAAAAATTGGACAAACTAATTCACAAAACCTGTTCAATATGCTCAAGCTCCTTTTGATATTCTTCATCAGTGTACTCTAACTGCTCAAATTGGGCTCGCCTATCAGCTGCAGAAAAATTGTTTTAGCTATCACTGTTGCATTGGTGGCAATTTGTTCTTCTAGCTGTAAGTTAACTGACCAAAATTTCCTGGGTTGACTCGAATCTTGTCGAAACACTCAGCTACTCTAAGTGCAACTGCTGGTGCAAAATGGATGTCTGCAACAAGAGGGATGTTGTAACTGGATTCATGGGAAAGACAATCATTATACAAATAAGAGGAGGATTTTTGAATACTATACAATTGCCACAATTGTGGAAAAGAATAAAAAATGCAGGACCTACTTTTTCTGGACAAGTCTGTCCTTAATCTCAAAGCAAGCATCCGCTTCTTTCTTCCCTTGAACTGTTATCCGAACCAAATCTGCACCTGTATCTGCAATTCCCATTACCTGGCAAATGCCATCTAATTAATTAGATTCACCCACATTCATTGGAAAGAAATGCATCTACTGGAGAGCATTAAGAGAAAGAAATTAAGGAATGATATAGACACTGGTGAGATAATAAACATGAATTTTATTATATGAAAAATGACAAATTGTTGATAAAGCCTAAGAAAGTAATGACAAACCATAGTAACAATAGCAGCAGTTTATTTTATATTTGCAAAGGAAGTAGCTAATAAATTAGGGGCATACTGCATAGCAAATGGTAGGACGATATGAAGCCTCCGGATTAAATGGATGCCTTGCTAGCACATGCATACTGCAATATTCATTACTTTGGAGGGGGTTTCACATCATCATTTTCAAGATTACAAGATAAGAAATTATGTACACATATAAGATAAATGGGATTTTTTCACTCTCTTTTGTCAGTGCAAGAATTAAAGAGGCATGAGAATAAATAATGTCTGAAGATTGCTAGCTCTAGTTGGACCAACTCTACCTTTTAGTTTAATTGAAAGATTTTAAAAATGAAAATACCTGAAACACTAATTATAGTGACAAGTATTGGTGAAGAAGATAAAATAGAAAACAAACTAAAAGCTATCTCCATCCAATCAACTTTCAGCTCAAATAATCTATCGATAAGCTTAGACTATAAATTTAAGCATTCCAGATATGACTCAGTGTTAATTAATAGCAAAGTTTGGTCTTAGACTTAAGCAGACCTCCTCAACAGTCTTGTCAACATCCTTGGTATCTGAAGTGGTCATAGTTTGAATTCGTATGGGGTGCTCACTGCCTAAAGCCACGTTCCCTATCATCACAGTACGAGTCTTTCTCCTTACAGTCTTGTAAATCGATTCACAATACTTCTGCCTGGGAACTAGAGAGATGGAAAACAGGGGTTAGTTCCATTAATAATCAGTGATTAATTTATAATTCATTTTTAAAGTCAGTTATTCAACCAAAGTTATAGATTATAATCAATGAACGAAAGAATCCATTCCTAAACCAAAAAAAAAGGGAACCAAATGCTAGGCTGTATTAACACAAAAATGAAAATGGTCTCCATTTATCGAGTTGCATGGGTACCGGACTTGATCAATGTATGTAAGATCAGGACTTATGATGGATAATTGACAATATGGGCGAAAGCCAGTCATCTAAACACTAGGAGAATCATATTATACCGAGGAGAGGACTTCCTTCTGATGCAGGCTCCAGCTCCACAATATCTGAGCTAGATTTGGAAGAATTCCTAATCACAGACAAATTTTTTCTCCGAGGCATCAAATTTTGATTCTCAGGAAGACAAACAATCCTGGCAAAGTCTACGCTCTTTGCAAAACAGAAGTGGCGGTCCCTAGTCCACAGACCAGCCATCGACGAAGGAACTGTCCCAGTAGCCATGATCCTCAACGCCTTTCTCTCTGTGGAAATGAAATCGTATATGATACCTTTTTGCTTTCTGCGTTCAATTAACATCAGATGATAAACAGGAACAAAAACCGCTGATTTTAGTCTCACAAACCAAATGAATATCAACAACCAATTATGAGACGAAACACAAATCCAGTGCCCAAAAGATTTTACAGATGAAAATTAAAGCCAAAATTATCGTTGGAAACAAAACTGACAGCTCCTTAAACACGCGGTATTAATTTTATGAAGTCCAAGTTCAAGAGCAATACTCCACTTCAAGTATAAAAAAAAAATCGAAGGCGAATCAGGGAACTCGCCAAAAAAAAATGTAAAAAATGTTTACCGAAAATCCAAACCCCTAATCTTCCAACGAGTCCAAGTTGTTCGAAAGCTAAAGTGAAACTATTGTTAGAAATGAAGCCCAACAATTACATAGTGACGGGATATTACTTTTCACCCAAACAAACATAACGCTGAACAAATATTCGAAGTCCAGACTCCAGTAAAAACTCCAACTCTCACGTCATAAATCGAAGCGAAATCCAAGCACTC
>JBAMHZ010423294.1:0-11424 GCA_037177395.1 Alpinia galanga | reverse complement strand
TATCTATTAGTATTGTATTTTAGTAATTTACCATAATGAAATGATATGTTTCAACCATGTCGAACAACATACTACGAGATTTCAAATTATGGACCTAACTTCTTTAGTATGGAGAGACAACAACTAATAGAGAGTTTATGTTACAATGATGGAGAAGTAGCACTCGAACAAACAAAAACAACCAATAAGAAGTCTACAACCTCATGTCCCAGGTAATTTAGTCCTAGCACCTTGTGCCCTATTCAAGTCCTATTGTAATGACCCTTTCTATTCTTATGCCTCAGCTAATCACAAAATCAAACATGAATAAAACATAATAAAATAACAGTTTGGTTAGCATGCTAACTAATGCTATGTTGAAATGAAAACTTAAGCGTACAAGATAATAAAGAAGTAGATGGTTAAGTGTACCAATAGAACTCGTACTAGCATTTGAATGAGGTATAGAAAGGAAACCATAAACTAATATCACTAAACATCCGGCCTGGCCTCGCTTTTCAAAAGGGATAAAGATCAGGTATATTTCAACTTTCGAAGAGCCAAACGTGATAAAAAGGAGAATCAACAGCCAAGCCACCTCCTTACTTGCTTTTGTATTCTCCTATTGAAAGCTCTCGCGATCTAAGTCCAACAAAAGAATGTAGCTGTGAGAACTCCCTCTTTCCTCAGTTCTGAGTCCTTCACTTCTCCTCTGAGCAATAGCAGCAGTAGGAGAGTCGTCCATTGGGGTTACCATTGAAGAAAAATGCAGTAGACATGAATTTTTTTTGTTGAGAAAAAAATGGATAGTGAGTGTCTAGAGCCACTCAATTCATTCAACATCATAAATTTAATACAAATTAGGATCCAGGAGTCAATATTGCAATCTGGATCAGACTGTTTCATCATCTCCCCAGAACCTCCACAAAACTAGAAGCTCCCTCTGAGATTGAAGAGGATTCACAATAACATAATCCTCTTTGCAGAAGATGACTGCACAGCCAAAAGTCTAGATCATTGGGATCCAAGCCTGAGAAAATGTCAGGAAGTGGTGTGTGTTCCTGCCCACCAACATTTTGGCCACCATTGAGCAGTAGAAATTCCCCCATCCAGAGGCCAAAAGCCCCAAAGATGAGCCACAATCGCAATTCCACTTGAGGGCAGGGGAAAAAGAGGTGGCAGCAAGATTCTTCAGCATTGCCTTGGCACATGACACAAGAGAGCTAAATCCCTAGCACCCTTTTCTTTCTAAGGTTCTCACAAGTGTTAAGATGCTCAATGCCAGCAAAGAACCATCACTTTAGTTGTGCAAAAGGAAGGCCAGATCAAAGCAGCCTATGGGACCAGTCTACCTCCAACCAGCATGTCATAAGCTGGTTTAAACCAAACAGACCACTACTGTCCCATCTCCAAGTGATTTCAGCAGCACCAACCCCTTCTTGCAGGCTCATAACCAGCCAAACAAACCCGAGTTGGTACTGATCTTGAGAAGGTGAAGCCAAGTCAAAGAGACGAGAATTATAGCTGTTGCAGCATAACTCCTTGGTCCGTATAAAGAAAGAAGAGAGTAAAGAACAGCCTATCAACAACTCTACCCTCTGCCCACCTACTATACCAGAGATACAAGTCTGCAGTTTGGGTTTAGGGTTTGGTAGCTGAAAACTCAGAACTGCAATAACAGAATTCCTTCATACTCCAAATGTTCCTCCATTTATATGACCAGGATCCACCTAGACAAGCCATTTCCCACCCTCTGGATACAAAATACACTCTGAAGCCTAGGCATTTCCAAGACATTGATGAACCAGCCAGATGACATCCACCACTACTTATTAAGAGGGGTTCAAATATACTCCTTCAAGCTGAGAATGCCAAGCCCAACAACATCAGTGGCTGGCAAACTACACTCCATGATGCAAGACACCAAGTTGGTGAAGTTGAGGGCATCCGATAGAGACAAAAGAAATGAATAGCATCTAACCTCATCCTAACCCAAACAAGCAACAGACAGACAGAAACAAGGGTACATGATAAGCAAAGAACACCATTCACAAGAATGTGCCTACAACCTAATGAGAGGAAGGCTTTTTTCCAAGGGTTCAGTCTACAAGAGACTCTAGAAATGAAACTCAATCAATAATCCCAGCTCGGGCCAGCTTCTACCCAATATTATCCAAGGTAAGAAAATGGCAATGCCTGAACAAGGCACCTGAAGACCAGCGTCTAGTGCTCCCTCATCATCTAATCCCCCAATATATGATAAAGAAGACCTCCTAAGGTTAATCTGCAATCCACTAAAGATTGTAAAAGTTGTCACTACAATCAAGAGACACAACACTGCAGAAGGATCAGCCTGAGTGAATTTCCGCAAGCTATTGATTGCTTAGAAAATGTCCTCCTCAAAGAAGGATGCTGCCGAGAATTCTAATTACCTGCTAGAATAAGGTGCAAGAGCAATGTAGAAAATATCACTCTCATCCTCAATGGTCCTCTCCCCTACTTGAAGTGATGAGATAGAATTTCGCTTCCTTTGACCATTTGCCATCATAGAAAAACATCTGTTCTGTTCTCATCACCATCTTTAGCCAATCTGAACTTAACTCTTTTCTGTCAGTCTCGCTTGCCTTAACTTCCTTAATTGAATCAAGCTCAGACAGAAAGGATAGTCTTGCCTGAACCACTGCTGGAGTCAATGGACCCCTCCACAGGTGAGAAGATTATGTCTAGTTCCACATATAAGAACCGCTCATGGCTAGCACCTCTACTCCTAACCACCTTGCTCATTTTCTCGACCTGCATATGAGGAACCACAGCTTGCACACCCATATATCTGCTACAGAACAAGGACAAGCCCAAAATTTTGCCATAGCTAAAAAATCCTGCTGAAAGATCCAAATTATTTTTAAAGGAAAGATATTAACATCTAGGGAACTAATCTCACAAGATTTGGTAATTAAGGGGAATGGTAAAATAAATCTGCATTTAAAATGGAACCTAAACATCCTTGAAAAAGGTCACAAGCCTCTGGATTCATACAGATATGATCTAGCTAAACAAAGCAAGAATTACCCTCTCTATAACTGCTCTAACTGAAACAATTAAGCCTGAAGAGGAAGGTCTGATAATTCTTGCTCCACTAACCACTCCTGCAAGATGTTAGATGCTCTCCTACTAACTAAACAATTAGGCCTCTCACTGACATCCAAATTACAGTTAAAATCATACCAACAAACAATGACTCCTGACATAAACCCTCAATATACTGAATTTCTTTGAAGAAACTACATTGGTTCGAGTGAAGTGAGACCCATAGGCTGAAGTGAACATAATAGATAATCCTGACGCTTGCTACTTGAGCACTTCTGTGCCAGAGAAGAGAAACCGAAAGCTAATCCCTTAGAATGCACCAGAGTCTAGGACAATCAAGGATAGAGAACCACCACAATTAAGAATACCATGAGAAAATATCTTCTGAGACTGATTTTGCCTCTTGAAGCATAACAGTATCACAGTTACATACCAACACAAGATCTATAACCCCTCTGTCTTTTTGCCAGTCTATTAAGCCCCCTGATATTCCAAAACACAAATGTAAGTTGTAGGTTCGTAAAGAAAGATATACTCAGGTGGAAGCTGATCCAACCAACCAATCAAGCACCTGAGATTAATTCGTCCACAATCACTTCCAAAGCCACTGGACTATCTGTAACTTTGAAGAACACAGCATGAGTGAAGAAGATATTAAGTTGCAATGAGAAAGATATAGGGTAGTAAAGTGGATTGATACCATGTTGAAGGGTGGAAATCCCTAAGTGCTGATTAGACCTAAAAATGTAACTATAGTTAAAAATAATGCAAGTCCCTTGTGATTTATTAGTTCTCAACATGGAAAGACCATCTCCATGTTCTACATAGAACTATTTTAAGAGTCTAAATTAATTCATACCTCATTAAATCACTTGTAACTTCTGATCTATTTATCATATATAGTTGCATCACCTGGTGAACTTCAGGTCCATTTAAAGAAAATTTATTCATACCTAGTTGATTCACTTGGAATTTGAAGCCTACCAAGCACTAATCACCTGAGTATTGATGAAACAGGGTTACTACCCATTTTGACAGTGGATGACTGAGATATCCATGGTTATTAAATTTTATATCAAGAATGCTAGCCCATTAAATATAAATGGTGCATTAAATTTGACTGCTGTCAATTCAATTCTCACGTGCAAATTACATGTAGCAACCATCATCTTCATGTAGAAAGCAGCAACCACCAGACAGCAAATTGTAAAAATATCAATAAAATACACAGATAAGATAACAAAACAGAGTAGACACCAATTTCATAGGTACAGGTGGACTCGCCACAATAATGGAAAAAGTTATGGACACTCAAATACTCCATACCATCAGAAGTCAGCAACCAATCCAATGCAACAGTTTCACCATCATGCAAAGAGAATAGCTTCCTGGAATATAATAGGAAATTGTTGAGTCTTCAAGAGAAAAGAGGAATCTTATGACCACCCACACCATGACAAATTAAATAGGCAATCATCGATCCAAGATGTTAATTTCCAAGTGAAGATAGAATAAATTGAACTTGATTGTATTTGATTGTAACAAATGTTATACCTACGGACTGGTAAAGAAGTTAAGGCCTAGATAATTTGACAATGTTCCGATATATTTCAGGAAAACCAAAAAAGGCTAACAAAGTAATATGATTAAATCTTCCATACATGACCTGACTCACATATGCACCTCCCTTGCTTCCTAGTAGAAATAATTATGCAAGGCAGATGCATAATAATGAGCCTAAGTCTACCCGACACTATGGTTATAGATGATGAATGCATAGAGTTTGATTGATGCACTCCACAGATCAACACACAATGAAGGGTGTTAAGAGTAGAACTGGCTTGGAGTGAAGAGGTCACACACTCCTGCCGATTAGAGGGGAAATTAGATGGCAATACATCTAATCCAATGCCCCAACCTCTGACCATACCAACTACCAGCTGATTTGACGTGATGTTATTCTCACCCTAACAAGTACTACTTAGTGCTACCCGGACCAACCAGGTACTATATCAAACTTATCTACCATATTTTTAGTCAAGTCAACCTAGAGTTATGTCAAACCTTTAGGTGATTTGTCAGTCTGACCTAATGTTGCTGACCTTGATCTTCTAGAAGCTACAACTCCATTCTATATATGCTGAACTTTAATTAGTTATCTAATATTTCTCAAAGCTTGTGCATGTAAACTAGACTCCTTGATCTATATAAGGAGATGTAAATGATCTTGCAAATGCATTAAAGCAACGTTTTGGTGTATGTTTGACAATGGCATAATAAGAATTTATCCATACAATCATTGGTATAGGCAAGCTTGCTGAAGCATGCAAAACTTGTTTTTCTTGGTTGATCTTGTTCTAGGGTGTGACGTATATTTAACAGTGGCATAATAAGAATTTTATCCTTACTATCATGGACATAGTCACTCTTGCTGAACCATGTAAGATCTGGTTTCTTTATTATTTTGTGTCTTTCTCTTCTATGTGGCATATAGGTGATGGTATATTACTGTGTTTCTAGCAACCAGTGATAGATAAGTACTAACCATTGGTATTTGAGCATTAACACGATCTTAAAAATAGCTTGTTAACTATAAAACAATGTAATGTTACGAGTGATCAGTTTCAGCTTATCAGACTTGCCCATAACATAACATTGTAACTTTCATCTCACTATACAATGTTAGTAAAACTTTAAATGAAAGGATTAATATTGCTTTGTAGCAGTTGTAGCTTCATAAACCTAGCGTTTGTATCAGCTATATTAATGAAGTATAGTTTTGTTATCTATTAATCCAATTAATTGGGAAATGTCAGTAGGAAAATACTAATGGAACTGGAACGGTTTGTTTTAGGCCTTTAATTAGTCAACAAGTTCTTTTACATTGTGACATTAACCTATCTAGATTCATGATTCCTTCTTCTCCACTATTTGTTTCTGTAATTCTTTTATGTTAACTGCTCCATGTTCCACATCTTCTCCTCTTCCTAAACCTAATTAGAACCTAGAGAAGATAGATCTTCCAAAGAGATTTCTAGAACTTGATCTGGACTTAGCTTTCAATGGGAGAAACCGCCCAATTGATCTTGGAAGGCAGAAAGTGTGTTAAAATATTATATGACAGAAAAAGAAAACCTCAACAGCTATGCTTGGTGGGAATATTGTTATATGGATTCTGTTTGTACAAATAGAACATCATTGGATCACTCTGGTTTACCATTGCCTTATCCTTGGAATTTTTTTTTGTACAATGCTGTTAACCAGTTTCTGTGCAGTGGAGAGTTTAAAGGAGGAAATATTGAAAAGGAATAAGTATAAGAATGAGAAATGTTTATTTTGGAAAAGAAGAAAACATTTTCAACTATGTTGAACAAATCCATATTTGAAGTCTGTGTCGCCCTCATCACAGTTGTCTTTTCAGAAGAGAATACTGATCATATCCTTTTAGAGTTGGGTATTCATCAAACTGACACTTAAGGAATGAAAACAATCTTTAAAAAAATGACATCATGCTTCCAAGGTTTTACCAAACTAACAATTAGATTATGCAGGCATCATGAGATGGAAATATATCTAGAATTTTCTTTCTAAGTTCATCATTGTTTTTGAATTGTAATGAATGTATTTTTATCACAATGTGCTTATAATATTTGATGTAGATTTAATGGTGATATTTCAGAACATTATTCCAATATACAACTGAAACATAAGTATCATAATCACGTTCAAAATCAATTTTCAATCTCAAACCAAAATCCCTTTTTTCTTGTCTTATTGATGAATTAGGCAGTTACCAGAAACGCTAAGATACCAGATGCAATAAGCAAGCATAAAAAGAACGAGCCAATTGAACAAGAAAGGCACAGACAACATGTAAACTACAGGAAAAAAAAAACTTTTGAAGAATCATTTGCCTGAGACTTATTCACATACGGACCATAATCTTATTAGAAAGAATGCTAGAAGCTAGCAAGAAACTCTTCATTTTTCAATGTAGCATATCGGATTCATATTAAAACAGGAAGGTAATGCAATTATGCAACTCGATCTCAAAAATACTTTTTGGTACCAACCTTCTATAAACAACCGACGGCGGCCTCCCAAAAAAATTCAAGAACACAGTTTGCAAATGAGGGCTCGAGAGCCACGGACTCGCCAAGTACCTGAAACCAATCGCAATAAGTATCGACCGCCCTTAAACCAATCCAACCCTGAGCATCAAGCACAGTCGAACGAGGAGAGAACCAATTGAGCGGCAAGCTCACCTCCCATGAAGAATTCGACACTTTGCGACGACCCCCTCGTAAATATTGGACCTTAGATTGAAGGTTAGAACCACCGGGTCCCCCCGGAACCCCCGAAAGAGGTCACCCAAGAGGTGGATCTCGAGGAAGTTGTAGAGAAAGACTAGAAGAAAAAGGAGGCCGGTGGCAAGAAAGTGCGCCAGCGGAACCATGGAGGCTGCCTGGAAGAGGAGCCCGGCGGCTGATAATCTCTCGGAGCATGCCGAAGACGCCATGGCGACCGACGATCCGCCCGAGGGAGAGAGGAACGAGGACAGAGCGGTGGGCATTGGAGGCAGCGATCCCAATCACGGGGGAAGGCAAATAGACGAACCGTATAATTTTCTGATCTCGTTGGTCTGGAGAGCTTTGTGGGACCCGCTTCCTTTGCGAGGTTATGTGCCATGCGGCAGTATTCTAGTCGTCGAACAGTGAGGATTACAGTTTGCTTCTATGGAGCGAATCCCTTTTCTGACCTGGTGGTTTAACGGTCGTGGTTGTATGGCGAGCGAGAGATTTGGTTAACAACTTTTGGTGGATGGCGAAATTATTAACTCCAATTTTTTATTTATTTATTTTTTATTGAGGGAACCGGAGGCCATCAAAATATAATTTAGAATAAAAATTTTGGGTCTCATAAAAGGGCCTTATGGTTAGTACAGTAATAAATTTGTATAAGAGAGTAAAGATCATTTTTCAAGGGTTGCAAGTCTTTTTGAAATGCATGCTCTCCTGTCGCGTTAGTTTTTGGTTGAGCATAAAATGCTCCTCATAATTTATCTCCTCTGTGTTGACTACGAGACTGATTAGTGGGGGTGCTGAGAGCGAACGAATTACCTTTTGTACAAAAATAAAAATCTCAAAGCTATTTTTTAAAATGGTTTGAATCACTTTGCGAAGAAAAATCACCTCTTACAAAACAACTCTAAAGAAGACAATTCACAATGATTTGTCAATCATACATATGAGTCTAAAATAACGATCAAATTAATTAAATTAAAATTACTTTTTTAATAAATTGAACCGATTGAATTTTTATTAAAAAATTCAATAAATCTCGTTGAAAACTAAATTAATCAAATTTCATTATTAACTGACTGAAATTTCACATTAATGGATTGAAATTTAAATATATTGTTTTTAAATTTTAATTTTATCAGTTGAGCAATCGTGTAGAGCAGTTGAGTTTATTTTTCATTTGAAAAAAAAATGAAGTCATTCTTCAACTGCTAAAATTAGTCATTTATATATAATATACAATATAAAATAAAGAATAATATTCATAAAAAAAAAGTTATTGGAACATTTTTTTTATAGCAGAAAGAAGTGTAAAATTTTTTATTTTGACGTAGATGTGACAATAATAGTAAAGAACTGAAAAAAAAAACTCTTCGTTTTTTTTAAGCGTATTTAAGTTATCAATCTAATTAATTTTAAGGATGATTAATTTTACCGTATAGATCTTTAATACGGTACTAAATAATTTCTAAATGAAATATGTTTTATTGATCATTAAAATAAATTAGAAAGTATTTATGCAGAAAACTTTAACAGCTGCAATATATTTGATTTATTGTTTCATTTGAAGATGTTATGGTTAAAAATTGAATAATAAATAGCTTTTCAAATTCTTCCCATAAGAGATGTTCTGTGTTTTCCATTAATTATTATTTGTGTATTTTGTGCAATGCCTAATGAACAAGGGCAGTTTGGTCCACTGCACAATTGAGTGTTTTTATTTTATTTTTATTTCTTTTATGCATCATTGGCAATGCAAATAACCAACGGCAATATAGACAGACTATAGATGAATATATAAGGAGCTAATTTGTCAGTATAGCTATATTCAGATTTAAAAAGATAAAGAGTTGATTTTTAAAGTTCATTATTAGATTATCGATGACTTTGTATTTTTATGCTGACTATTTGACATCTAATTTATTTTCCTCCATATGTAGGAATAATAGTGGAGGTAGCTAATATGGCAGTTCCACATATATGAATATATAAGATACCAATTAGTGTAAGTGAAATACAAATTCTAAATTCTAAAAACTAAAATAAAAATTAGAAAAATTATAGGGACAAAATAAAATTTGACAAAAAAAAAATCTAAA
Organism: Alpinia galanga; assembly: GCA_037177395.1. Classification (NCBI taxonomy): domain Eukaryota; kingdom Viridiplantae; phylum Streptophyta; class Magnoliopsida; order Zingiberales; family Zingiberaceae; genus Alpinia; species Alpinia galanga. The sequence continues at coordinate 1,958 of JBAMHZ010423294.1, read as the reverse complement.
AATATCCTTAATTATAAATATACTCAAAGGGACATTTTTTCATAAACTATCAAAATAATCCTTCTTTATAATTTTTTTTATTTAAAATACTTTCGTGTATTATCTTAGAGGTATCCAAATTGCTCAAAGGTGATTACGGAGATTTATGATTTGATAATTAAGATGGACTGAGAATAAAGAAATATTTTTAAATAAAAAAACGAAAAGTTAATTTATTATTATTATTATTATTATTTTGTTGGTTTTCAAGTTGGGCGATAACTGATTTTCTGCCATCAAAATTTATCTCTCCTTATATATTTATATATTTTATTTTAATTAATTTATTTATTTAATATAATCCCCACCCTTACCCAGCTCAGCTGCCGAACTCCTGTACACCCGGTTTCTCTTCTTCGTTATCTCCGAGACTCCGACCTTCGTTGTTCGCCTCTCGTCTCTCACTGTCTCAACGAGCTTTCTCTTCTCCATCCCATTCCCGATCGAACTCCACCTCAGCACCTCTCATCTCTTGCCGAGGTTTCCTTCTCCGTCTCATCGCGTTTCTCAAGTTCAGGTTGCTTCTCCGATAAATAGTTCTATCTTTTTGTTTTGTTTCTTTCTCCATGCCTAAATATTAGTTCTCAAGGTTGTTAATAAACCACCTGCCGATTTATGCGTTATTTATTTTAATTGTATCTTATAATTTGTAAATAAGCAAGCTGAATAATATTCTTGACCTCGGTTCTGTTCTTTGTTTTTTTTTTTTGTTTTGTTTTCTTCAAAAAAAAACATTGAACGAGTGTTCAGATCATTCACTAATTCTTTGCATATTGAAAAAGCTGAAAACTGATTCAAAGATGTCTCAATCATGGGAACATACAAGGCAGTAACTGCTTACAAAGACTCAGAATCCACGGGATAAAACATAGTAAATGTTGAAAATGTGAATGGAAATGGATTCCAGTGTCTGTGGGAGTTTATTCCCATGTTAGAAGTTGAGTGGCATAAAGGTTGGTTTATATTAAATCACAACTATAGATGTTGTAATAGGCGACTCGTGTAACTCAGTGGCTTCCTTTTCCCATAATAGCATTCGGCTGTAAGCCCAGTTTGCCACAAACAATCAATGCTTGGTTGGCTTACCATTGTATCATAGAAAACAAACATATGACGTAACCTCAAAGCATTATTAGAGGAGATAAATCTATTTTAAAGAAATTGTGTTTAATATAGACCTCGTAACACACATTTTGCCACTCGGACTCGGTAGTTGACACCTGATCGTTTGGCTCTCGACTACTCGGTGCCTGACCTCTCAAAAGCATTGGCAATTGGGCTTGACAGTTGATTGTTACGACACTCGTTGGTCTATTGATACAACCCTTAGTACTTGGGCTCGATCGACACTTGACTCAGTTGACACTAGGCTCTACTCGAGAAGTCGGCTCACTCGGGCAACTCGGCTTACCTACATTCTAAATTGATCCGGAACACAAGTGCAAGACTTATGTTGAAACAAAATTGACAAGGGTTGGCTATATGGATCCTTCTACACCATTGAGCTCTATCTCCTGCTATATCATCTTTACTTTTTTTATTTTTTTCTTTCACTTTTGATGTGTATATTTATCATAGTTTCACATCTTCTAACTAAACTATTTATTGGTTGTCTAAGGACATGTCCGTACCACCTTAAACGTGTCTCTCAGAGTTTTCCCTCAATAGATACAACTCCGACTTTCTCTTTAATGTTCTCATTTCTTATTCTGTCTATCTTTGTATATCCACACCCATCTTAACATTTTCATCTTTACAACTCTCATCTTCTTCTCATGTGTTTAAGTCGTAGCCCAACATTTAACTCTATATAACATAGCAGGTCTAATCGCCATTTTGTAAAACTTTCCTTTGAGTTTTAAAGGTACTTTGTAATCACATAAAACTTCCGACACTCTCCTCCATTTCAACCATGCTAT
>JBAMHZ010423276.1:0-11425 GCA_037177395.1 Alpinia galanga | reverse complement strand
GGCATTTGTTGAACAAATGCTTAAAATATATAATCTAACAATGCTAAGTTAATTCTGATGGTAACATTTCTTAATCTGGGCAAACTTTCTTCCACGAACCTCTACATTTGATTTACTTGAAATTGCTAATCAAGATTGAAACTAAATGAAATATTCATTTTTGTTCAGTTTTGATTTTGCGGGGAATGTTAGGCTTTCTCGAGGAAAAGACAACGAATTCACAATCAATTATTTTCTGCAATTCAATCAAACTGTGGGCTCTCTTAATGGAGACGGTCATAAAGGGGCTTCTTTGTTTAGAAAACAGTCCAAATTTCGGGGTTACAGAATTAAGAATTTATGAATTAAATTTTACAATAGAGACATACAACATCAACTTATGACAATCTGTATGTTGAATTATACAAAAGAAAGTGAGTCATTTATGTTTGATCTGGTCACTTTTCCTACATTGGGAAAGTTAGTTCATTAATGGCTAAATACATTAATGGCTCCTTTCTATTCACTAAAGTTCTCTTAAACTCTCTTTCTACTCACTATAATTTTTTGAATTTCATCATCTCCTGGTGTCAAATCCTTGAAATGAAGATCGTGCTTCTTAACAGGCACATCATTTACAGAAAGACTAGCGTTTGATTCCTATTCTATTGCATGTGGACCATCAAGTTACCCAAGTACATTTATGCATCAGCCCACTAAACATAATAGCATTCATATTTCTTGTAGCCAGACAGTTATAGTTGCATTGCCATTACTAGAATCATCAGTGAGCTCAGTAATAGCTCCAAATACAACATCTATGAGTCTAACAAAGGGTTTTCTTCCTGGTGTAATTGGTTCTGCCCAAACAGTACTTTTTTGGGAAATGATGCCCTTGAAATTTTGAGATTAGATGAGAATTAGTAGGAGCTCCACAGATACTCTATTAAGCTTTGACGCACAAGAACCATCAGCGTGTAGTAAAAGGAATGTGAGGGTTGAGCTGTATTCTAAGAGAGATTCCTACTATCATATATTAGATAGAAAACTGAGTTAAGAAGGAGCAAACCCTTAGATATTCATGATGTGCTTTGTGCTAGGAATGATTTTAGTAGGGAAGGAAACTCTAATCACATATTCCTTTGTGACCTAGCTAGAATGGGATGGGATATTGTGTATGCTTGCTTCAATCATGGTCAACCTCCTTAGCTTTAGTTGGCTGGTGGTTACACAGAGGGGTTTATGGGGAGAGGAGACACTCAAGTGGTGTTCAACACTTCTATTTGAGCTTGCCTGCAAATTATTTGGAGGTTTCAAACTGATCACCTCCAGAGGGGGCTTGGCCTTTTGTATTGTCAAATTGGACATATCAAATCATCATTCTAGTTCAATGCTAAGGCCTAAGCAACAGTTAGATGGATCCTCTCTCAAAATTGCAGCTGTTATCCCTTGAGCTGCACCTGTCTCTCTCTCTCTTGCTTTCCTACTTGCTGAATATTTTCCTCCCTGCTGCATCTTCATCCTTGCTTGTCGTTTGTGTTTCAGCATCTGTAGATTTTTGGTGACAACGTCCTAGAACTATTATTATCTATGCATACGGGTGAGCATTTGTTCTCCTTTACTCTTTTCTAAAATAAAGATAACAAACAGAATTATCGGAAGTTTGTGGGATGAAGGATCAGGCCACTTTAAAATAAATTGACATCAAACTGATTTTGATGCAGGTAAAACAAGCATTATGGGATTAAACGAAGGAAGATGGCTGATACTGAGAGCAACTGGTGTCCATCCAAGTACTCATCGAACCATACAAAGTGCATATACTGTAGTATGTTAGTTGTAACACCTTCATTTCCAAAATTTAAATAAAACATAGCGATAGAATTAAGTGAGAATAAAAGTCAGCATATACAAAGAAAAATATCCCTAAATATGTCTCGATCTTAGTTCAAGAATGTTTTTTACTTTCAAAATGTTTGAACTTGAAAGTACCTGGCAATTTTTTTGGCTTTCTAAGTGGAACAAACTTTGCACCTATAGCTAAAGCAATTGGAGGGCCAAATATGAAACCTCTAGCCTCAACTCCTGTCATATTAGGGAAAAAGGCATATTAAATTCACTTCAAAACTACATAGATCGCTGATACACTATATGGCTTTTGAAAATATAAACATCTAAAACAAAGATTTTCAGATCTAGAAATAACTAGAAAATATTCAATCAAACCACATATGTTATAAAATCAGTAAGATGAAGATTCACATAACTTATGCTCATCAAGAAAATTTGCAAAAATCCATTCAAAATGCTATTCATGACCATAATTGACACGTCTTTCCTTTGAATCATGGAATCATTAGAGCTAGACTCTTGTTAACCATAAAATATTGCAACTAGTATATCTAGACACCATTAAAATTCATGATTCAGACTGGCTTACATTTTTCTGCCTAGGGATAAAGAACAAAATATACATAAATGTACCAGGTGAGCTGTAGTCTACCTAATGCTCTATAATTTACATATGATGACTAGAAAAAGGAACAAAAATACAGTTGACTGCATTTCATTCACAATAGATGTAACTCCAGCCTAACATTTAAATGAAATCATGACCAAGACACAAAAACCTTTACAGCCTTTACCTCTCAAAAGAAATATTTTGTAAATATCTACAGAATAGAGATGCCTTTTTTTAAAAACAAACCAAAGAGTTGGAGAAATGCAGGTGCTAAATATATTGTTGGTCAAACATCCTAAGAAAAAAGGATAATATCTTAAATTGTCATAGCTGTATCATCCATTGTCCTTTAGTTTAATATCCAAATTTCGTTAAACGACTTGAAAATTGGAGGATGGACACTGTAGAATCGCGATGTTGCCTCTTACTCATAGACGTAAGTGTTTCTTCAATATAAAGAATATGGAAGACTTGATCTGGTGGTCTGTTCTCTAAGGTCCAATTTGCATGCCTAGAAATAGATTTTGACTATCTAATCAGTATAATTATCATTTCCAATGGATGCTGCTCATTGCATGAACCGAAATATACACAAGCATGCACGTTTAGCATAAGAGCCTGGCCATCAACAGAAATGAATATTGTTTGGCCCCCAATGTCCTAACACTAAACAATATATTCAAGGCAATACCACGTCATTGATATAAAAATACATTTTTGTTGAAGTGATTTATCATGGTTACCCTTATAGAAACCTCTATCTCCACCAAAGAAGTGGTAATAATAAAGAGAAATCTGAAACTTTTGAAAACGTATACTTGTAAAAAAAAAATACAATAATTGCTTTAATATAAATTTGAGATCACTTACCATTCAAAACAGAGAACACTATATAATACAACTTTCAGATGAATATTTAAAAAAGAATTGGAGCCTAAGAAGAGAACTAAAACCATAAAATCTAAATGCACTAAATTTGATGTAATCAGCTAACCACGGTAAAGCTTCTTCTAAATTTTCATTTGGTAAAACTTCGAGATGGAATTTATTTTTTCAGCTAAGCAAGAAACCTCAATGGAAATGCAAGACGCCAACCTAATATATGGCCACAATATCCATCCGTAAAGATTTGAGTACTGGTTGTGGTCTCTCTAACATTAGATCCTGTTTCACACTTTGTTTCAAGTAAGAAAGTGCCAATACAAGTTCACAATTGAAGAACAATATCCAGTAGAAGATCACCAATGCTTTACTATCTGAGGACAGAAAATGGGAATGACAACTATATTCCCACATCCAAGGGCTGCAATTTCAAGCTCAGTACTCTATCCCAAATGCTGTTGGATCACAATCATACCTACCAAATCTAAACAGCTAAGGAAAGGAACGGGCAACAGAAAAATAGAATAAGGAGGCCCATCAAACAGTGGGAAAAGCTTTCACCCGTTTACATCGGAGTGGGGACCAAGGAGCAAGGTCAGCATCAGCGGAAGCAGACCTGACTCCACCTCCACAAACCAGCACAGATTCGGTAAACAGAACGAAACCATGAGCGCGGCAGGGCGTCGTCCGCTGCCGGCCGCTGGTCCACTGTAACATGGCCAGTTTCAGGCACGTCGAAGTCAAATACTGGCGGCCTACCACTGCCCAAAGGGCGATTCGCGACGCGCCAAAAATGAACCTTTTTTTTTTCTTCACCATGGAAATCGTTGATCGATTTTTGAGGAGAAAAAGGGTGAAAAGTCTAAAGCGAAAATGGGAGGCCCCACAACCGACATTTCTCACGATATTGCTGGGCAACGAGCATTAATGCGGAGGTAGGAAACCAATAAAAGACTAATGCGTCATAAAAAGAGGAAGAAAACAATATTGTGCTGTGGCGGTGGCATTGAGACGGAAGAACTCACCGGCGACGACGGAGATGTCCCTCCCGGTGTACCGCTCCACGAACAAATCGACCGTGTCCTTGAAAGCTTTCGGATCGAGCAACAGCGTGGTGATGTCTTGGAACATAATCCCTAGTCGCATACATTAGATTGTAGATGAATGAAGCGGCCAATTTTTAACCACCTAAACCTCGAAATATACGAGAAACAAGAACGGTGTGGTAAAAATCACTTCTTCTTCTTTTTTTCTTTTCAAATTTGACGTCGAAGGAGGAAAAAGAGCGAGGATGCTTTCCGCTCCAGAAAGCGGAGAAACAAAAAAATTCGATCTTTAAGGATGGAAACCCCGAAAGTCCAACAGCGAATACCAAGACGGAAGCTTAAAGATGCATCAGAATACAAAAGCACACGTAAAGGCACGACCTTTCTTGGGGAAGTCAGGAACCACACGGATGGAGGAGGCGATGCGTGGAATGCGGGGGTCCTGCTCCTTTCCCTCTCGAATCGCCATCTCTCCCACGCAGAGCAGCCACTCAACCTCAAGTATCTTCTCTCTCTCTCTCTCTCTCTCTCTCTCTCTCTCTCCCAGAGGGAGAGCACCGAGCGCACAGGCAAAGAAAAGCCGCAAGCTGGGAGAAGCGAAGACAGAGACCGAGATGCAGGCGAAGAAGAAGAAGAAGAAATAAAAGCTTCCCCACAGTTGGCTGAATAAATACAGTATAAATAAATCATAAATTCAATTTCATTTGTAAAAACAAAAAAAACAAAAATGGTCCTCCACACTTCATTTCACTCAACTTCACCTTTTCATTTATTTTTCAAAAACAAAATTAAAGAAAAAGAAGAAAATGAAATGAGTTCTATATCTCACCCTACAACTCTACAACTGTCTCTTTTCGTGTTTCCCTCTAAAGAGTTCCCCTTTTTTTTTTCTCCAATTCATTTTCTTCATGAAGTATTTAATATATCTGTTTGAGTGACTGGTATACATCACCTGGCTCTCATTAATTGAATGGTTCAAAGTAAATGTCATGTCTAGTTTCCTTGTTCACTCTTGGATTCCTAGAGCCAAGAGAACAAGTAGACATGGAGTTATGAGGTTGAGCCTCTTCTAGCAATGTCATGCCTACTCAATTCATTTCCTCTACTGAGTGAGAGTATCTAATAGGAGGTGTCCAATGGATCCATGGTCTAAGCTATATTTCTATTTCTTATTTGGTCGTATTGAATCCGACTAACCCAATCTAGTTGTTCATATTGTCGCGTTGAGTCGGTATGAAATAAGGTTAGATAGAGGATGAAAAGTTTGAGAGACGACTATGTTAGTAGTTTTGAAAGGTTTGCAATGGAAAACATTGAAGTTGATTGTAACATTGCATCTACAAACTATTTATAGCTAGCTAGGCATGCTACTAGTGTGTGAATGGTGTAGGGTGTAGTGGTGATGGCAACCCAATTTGAGACCTCTAAAGTGATGAGGACAAGAGACACCAAAAGGAAGAAGATAAGGGGAGTTGGGCTTTGAAAGTGAAATGTGACTCATTCAAGTGCTTTTTCCCTATTTAGTCTCATTTGCTTTGTTGAATACAACTCAAAGTCATTAATTGGTCGATTGACCAATCTCAATGTAGATCAATCGTCGTCACTATATATGAGACTATTGAAGTGAGATGGAAACTCATGATATAATGTTTTCCATTTGTTGAAATATTCATCCCTTTTTGGATTGAGATCGATTATGATTTTGATAATTATGAATTTAAGTTAGATTTATTATTGTATTTGATATGTAAGTGAAGTATGCAAGACTTGCACAAACACATAAAACCTTGGAAACTTAGTATGGCAGGGTCAAGTGCTCATGCATGGTTCAGTGATTCAAAATTCATTAGAGTTTGATGAAAAATGGTATAATAAGCGGTGAATTACATAAGCTAAGATAAAAGATAACATTATTATATATGGAGTGAGATCAAAACTCCATGCATCTAAGAAATGAAATGAGTTTCTTGATGGAGGAAGTTTACATGTAAAGGATGATTTTCCATCTTAAATAAATAAAAATAAAAGGAATCATCCAAATAATTAGAGCCGCGCTTGCAAAGTGACCATCAAAAGTTGTGAGCTATAAACTATACATTAAAAGTCGTTAGCTAGACATATCCATCAAATTTGGAGTAATTAATTAAACTAATACATGGAAAGCAATCATTTTTCTTTTCTTTCTTTCTTTTTTTTTCCCCCAAAATTAAAGCAAATTGAGTTAGCTACTTTAATCTTCAATTAACTTTGTGGTCAATTTGGTGGCACTAACAAAACAATGAGAGAAGTGGCATTTAATTACTTTTTTCATTCATCTTGACCTAATAATTTCAGATCACTATGGACCTTAATAATTATCCCTGAAACAAAATTATCTATTTCCGAAACCTATAAATAAATTGTGGAACATAAATCTAATAAATATAAAGTCAATGCAACAATTATTTTGGGGGCACATGGTTTGCTGCTATTTGTGCTTGGCTTCATTATTCGGTTTGTCTTGTTAGGCTAGTTAATCTTTTATTGCCTCCTAACTTTCTCCACCTTAATCAAGTATGATCGTAATCAGACATGGCACTTCATTTCGCTTCTCTATAAAACAGATAAACAAGAAAGAGTTTAAGATTTCACAGATATATGCACATAATTAATACATTGTGTCATCGTCGTCGTCGTTGTCATTGTTATAATCGCTTGTTGCGTTAAAACTAGAGCTTGTTATATTCGACTTCATTGTTGATGATTAACAAATAGAACTGGACAATAAATTCCGACAGTATAATAACGATAGAATCTTAGATGTCTCCAGGTAAAGAAGATACAGCTGTGCTCGAAGACAAGGAACATATTTAATTAATGGAAATCAATCATTATGAGTATGTATATTTAATCTTATGTTCTTGGTGGCTCTTAATTATATTGCATTGGCTCCTAACATGATGTATCTTAGTTTTAGAAATACATTTTTGGATTCTACTGCATCTGCTGGAATTGGGACTGAATGCAACATTCGTTTTGTACACCAATGCTCTACAAAAGAAAACTAAGTAATAGAAGAAAAGGGCAAAAGTGAAAGTTTCTATAGGGAGGGAATGAAAACAAATTAGAAGAATTCTAACGTTAAAATCTAATGGTGGTATCTTGGTCGTCTGGAGCTACGTATCGTCACGCCGTGCAAAAAATTGGTGAACCCAAGGAAGCTGAGTTTGCCATCAGCAGGTCGGATCCAGTCGCGCATCATGGAATAAGCAGCGGGGGCAAGGTTCATCTCCTACAGAGTTGCACGTAAAGTTGTTTACAAATCGACAAAGAACTTGAGGTTGTAGGAGATCAGTCTATTGATGCAATGTACCTGTGCTAGTTCTTCGATAGAGATGACTCGATTGCCTTCTTTGTCAAAGTACTGGAATGCCCTGTTGGCGATTTGCTCCCATTCTTTCAAAGCCTCGAGTTGATAAGGGCTGATTGTTGCAGCACAAAACTCTTCAAAGTCCATCCTTCTGTATGATAGCGGCTCCAACTGAGATGTCCGTGACACCAGGAATTACCAGTTTAAGTTAGACAAACAACAATTTAGCTCCCAAAGTAAAAAGTTTTATTGATCAAATGGTTTGAAGTGGAGAAAAAAAAAGTTGAACGTTGGGATAAGATTCATATAATTTATGCTAAATAGTCACAGCCCGAGAAGTGCTTATGTTTGTGACGGTGCTTGTAGTTTCAATTGGAGCTGAACCAAACTAACTGTGGCATTTGGGTTAAATCGAAACATTTTCGAGGACTAATTGTATTTGGCGACTATGTTTCAATAAAACTAGAGTCAACTCAATATAACAATGTTTGAAGTTTTAGGATATGACAGGAGGGAACCTATAATTCACACAAAAAAAAAAGAGACTTTAGAAAAATATTATTATGTAATGTAAACTTTGCTTTACTACTGCACATACTAGATTCTTTCACTGAACAAAACATTTAAGTTTAGCAAATTATCACACCGATTTACCTCTCTGTAGATTAGAAGGTAATACAAAGTTTACTCATCTAGCTCTCCATAGGGGTCATTAGGACAATATTATTTTGTCAAACATAACTCACTGTCAAACAGGACGGCTATGAGGAATCAAGATTTCAATAGCGTCAATAAGACTTACACCTTGCAGCTATAGCTTACTTCGCCATTTCCCACTCTCAAGAACTTTAATGATTGCAAGCCGTTGTTTGTCATGAAGTGCAAGAAAACAATACAAAGAATGAACTGGCTCCTAAACTCAACATAATTAAATGGAGTGGTGAATGCCTTGAGTATTTCTTATTTCCTAAATTTACATTTCGTTTTCATTTTCTCCAAATACTCTAGAATAGAGCAAATACTAAACTGCTATCCATATCTAAACCTTAGTTGATATTAAGTGTTCATCTTGACCCGTTTGCCATACAAGTATGTTAACTGGTACAGGAGATGCTTTAAAATCTAAAAAAGGAAAATGTAAAAGGGAAAGAAGCAATCAAAAAGTAAATATCCATTTGATATAATATTTAGAAAAAGAAGTAAGTTTTCCATAATAAAATCACAAGGATTGAAGACAGGTTAAGAGAATAAAAAAGCATTCTACGATAAGAACAGAAAAATAAAGTTTCCACATAGCAAGAACATCTCTAAAATAAATGACTTACTGCATTTAATATATCAGGGACCCTGGACACCTTCATAGCATCGGTAGCATTCTGCGAGAGCGCCTGGATGAATTGATGAAATAGTTGGAAAAAGAAAAATCAATTTGCATGGTCTTAGTAAAGCCAGGGGACAGATATCAGTGAGGAGATCACATCATGTTCAGCACAAGAAAGTGGATTACTTTAAAGATAGTAATTACACTAAGTTCATTTGAATGATTTTAAACCTGTTGACATGTTAATTTAACCAAATTCTTGCAATTTTTCATTACAATACTGTGAGAAATGAAGAATGCCTAGGAATGTACAGGTAAGGAATTTTCAAGATCTCTTAGGGATAGAAATTTCCTGCAACTCTGTACAGCTTCTCGAAATTCTATCCATCAGGATACAATGCCTATCTTTAAAAAGCTCAAGTTTGTGCTACAACAATTCTCAAACTCACAGAACAAGAAACCCAGATTGCAGCAAAGATAAGAGAAAAATATTTGCATTGTTTTTTTATATTTTTGGGTTGTAGCTATTGCAGTTTTTCTATAGAATGTAAGAAGAAGATACGTATGGTTTGGACTGATGGGTATTGGTTTGAAACAGTTGTGTATATTCCAGACCACCCCATTCAAAGTGTTTTAGTAATTTGTAGGCATCTCTTGGATTGCAACTTTGTTGACACAGACACACACATATGTACTGCAACATGTAAGCAGGATGTTGGCTATTTGGAGGTCAAGGAACCAACAATGCATTCCTAACCAAGACAAAAGGATGTTTAGCTAAGTTCCTAATAAAATCCAATAATTTTTTAAATAATGTGAATCAAAGAACTTACCATTCTAAAATTCTCAATAGAAACGCAACCATCTTTATTTGGCTGCAATAAATTAAATTGGGATCTTGAGTAGACGAGCTCATCCTCTGTTAGGGCATTTGACAAAGCCTGCAGGAGAAGAAATCAGTGAGGCATTTGAGTGAGATATTACTACTCAAAAACTGTGGTTAAATGTTTATACAGACGTCTTTTTTTTTTACATTTCAGAGATTGATATGGTACAAGACTCAGCTTCAATCTGTGGTTAAGCATGGTTAAGCAAATAGGAAACGATGAAAGCATGCTGATATCATCAAGAAAAAGTAAAACAGCCCATGAGCTAGGCAACCACAATCATAGCACTAGGACACTAACAGTCTTATTTTCAAATGCCAACAAAACTTTAAAATTATCCTATAAGTTATTTCCGCTTGTAGTGGTGGTAATCACTAAGAAAATATTGACAGTAAAGTTGACTAAAATTGACTCTGTATGTCTTCTTTGATTACTTGAATAGTGTATGAGATACAGTTTAAAAAAAATATTAGAGAGAAACTCATAATGAAACTTGGTATAAAATATATGATCACATAAACCAATTCACTGAGAGCATCAGAGTGACTAATTTCTACGTAAAATTATTTATTAAGCATGAAGGTAGAAACTAGGTAACAATGTGTGACAGTTAGGTTATCACAATGCTTGGACAAGAAAGCTTAATAATAAATAATATGTGCTTTGTAGATCAAGTAGAAAAGGTTATATCCATGGGTAATATATTCCTATCGGATATTAAGAATCTAGGATGGGTTCAACTTAGATCATAATGTTTCAACCATCCATGCATTGTTTATTAGCTGTTTTGTGAATATTAGATGTGTCTGCATGATAATTACTAGTTGTTAGATTGACTGTGGGGTGCAACAACATATGCTTTTAAAAACCTTAGAAAGTAGAAAGAGTATGGTGTAATTAATACCTTGAAAAATAGATCAAAACAAAAAATTCTCTGCTCCTCAATACTCCCCTACAAATATATGAACTAACTAGGAAACAATGAAAGGCTAGTCTATTCATTGCTTGAATTGAATTATATGTTGTTCCCAACATAACCCTTCAACTATTCAACCCTTGGTCTACATAGAAGAAATAACCATAATAATAACAGAACCATCTTTCACAAATATACTATTAATATGTAATATAAAGAGTGTTATATCAACACTGATAAAGCACAAGTTGTTAGTCAATTCAGCATAAAATCTAATAATATTTATGCAATGTCAAGATAGTTTCTCAAGATTGATTTGAAGGATAATATATAGCTGATGTAGATAACTAACAAGCACAAATCCAAATAATGAAACTTGACACAAAGAAAGCCAAACCTTCAGGGCAGCGCGTCTAAAAGTTGTTGCGCGGAGATGGGACTTGACTGACTTGTAGATTTGTATGTCCAAAGGTGTCTGATGATGCTCATTTCGCAACCAAGGATGAGCTGCTATCACATAATTGATTATTATATTTTATAACAAAAAGGGTTTGAGGATGTCATATATTTCAACTACAAACTTT
>JBAMHZ010423265.1:0-11426 GCA_037177395.1 Alpinia galanga | reverse complement strand
TCTCCAGCAACATTTCCGTAGCAATCCACACTGCCTCCACTTGGACACACACCTATTTATAAGGTGAAAGGCAGTTCTCAAGCACAAGGTATGCACGTTGCTTGGCAACGTGCACACATTGGCAACATATGCACGTTGCCCAACAACATGCACACAATCTGCCAATGTCTTTCACTCATTCAAGTTATGCCACAGATAAATAGTCACATAAATCAAAAAGAGATATTTAGCCATGTAAACTAAATAGAGACAGAGTTTATTGTCACAAAGACTAACAAAGATCAATAGTCACAAAGACTAACTGAACAACATCCAATTCATACTTGAAAAAAATAGTTTGTGCGATAGCAAGTACACTGAGCAATCAATGCTAAGAAAATTGTTACACCTAACATAGTTGCTCACATAGCTATTAATGTCAAAAAAGTTATTATACCTTATTTAGTCACTTCATAAGTGGTACATAAGTACTCCCATAATGACACAGTTATTCTCCTAGTGGCATAAAGTCATTATCCAGAAGACATTCAATCTCCCGATAGCACACAACCATTATCCTGGAGACATCCATGTCTTGCTATTTACTCATATTAAATAATTTTTCATTTACATCAATATGAACATCTCTAATCCCTCATATGATATAAGCTCTGATACCAATGTTATTCATTCATGCTTCACATATCATGTTTCATGATTAATCAAAAATACATACCTGATGCTTGATGCTGTTGTGAATCATCTTCTTACTACTTAATGTCTAAAAGACAATTACGGAGATTCGAACTGCCCTTTGCAATTCCACGAACCAAAATTCAGCCGAGCTTTGGATAAATGTCAAAGCACTCTGGCTATGATCTCCTTTCTCTCTTTTCTCCGACAGCGTTTCCACAGCAATCCACACCGCCTCCACTTGGACACACACCTATTTATAAGGTGGAAGGCAATTCTCAAGCACGAGGTGTGCACGTTGCTCGGCAGCGTGCACACATTGGAAACGTGTGCACGTTGCCCAGCAACGTGCACGCGATCTGCCAACAGTGTAAGTTACAGATAGGATCGCAGAGAAGGTAGATGAAGATTAACTAACTAATCAAAACCTATAAAGTCCTGTTTAATCAGTAACCTGAAATGTGGGATTAAAATTATCCCTGAGAATGGCAATCCCATCACCGACGAGATTGTCGATGAATTCATAGTTTAAAATTATCCCTGCCTTAACCACTGGATTATAACAAAAGCTTGAAAAAGCTTACCTCAATTTTCTCCGGATGAAATTGTAAGGTATCATAATCTACTCCCTTTAAAATTTAAGGTTTGATGCCTTTCATCGGGATATAAAATCCAAACAAATCCAAAATCACCCGATCAGTGACAAGTGAAGTTCTGATGGTGGCACTACCATCACACAAGTAACTCGTTCCAAAACACTCACCTTACCATGAAAATCACAACTCAACCAACGAAATAACCATTACATTTCAGGGCTAAATATTAATTTCAATCGTGGGTTTTCATTCAGTTCCAACAGCACCAAATTGAACCAATTGGATCAAAACAAAATTTGTAATGTTAATTTTTTTTTAAATAAAACCAAAGTAAATTAATATGTAAATCAAATTGAAAGCTAACCAAAATTGTTTGTTTGGTTCAAGTTGAGTTTAGTTTGAACCAAATTTGCATTCAAACATCTTGATCTTTATTTTATTTTACAAAATTATAACATCATGGTTCAAAATTTTTGCTATATATAAACAAATATGTTAGACTAAATTATCATATTGTTCTACTTCACAATTACTACAACCAAAACAAAAATTAATTTTTGGGTTACTTCTATCAACCCATCTAAAGCATACTACCTATTTAGTGTATAAACTGTCATTTTATTTGATTTTTTTTTTCAATTTCAACTTGATAACCCCAATTAAATTGTTCTACTTTATCAAAGTCTAGTAACTTTTTCTCACTAACCCCTGATGTGTGACTAAACTTGGAGTGCCACAAACTAGTCCAAATCATGACAACTTTGTGATATAGTATAATAATGATAAAAAGGATAATCCAGTGCACAAAGCTCTAGATAAAAAATTTAAGATTAAAGCAAGGGTTAGACTCATTCTCTTTAAGACAATACTGCCCAGTCCACCCAAGATACAATGACCTTCCACTTGAAATAAAAACACTCTGAATTTTGAGTCTCTCTGAACTTTTGAATTCGTATAACTCTAGATTATAGAGCACTTTTTAAACACTCTAGATTACAACTTGAATTTTGAGTGCTTTAAACAACAAGATATATATATGGTACCCCTTTTTTTTGTAAAATTCCCTAATTAATAGGGAGTGCACATTCTCCAAGGTCAGATAATGTAGTGCATGTGCATAGGATTAATTATACTATCAGCTACTTTGCAAACCTGTGGCTCCACTTTTTATTGGCCAAAGGCTTGTTCCCTACCTAGGATTCAAGCAAACAAGTACGACCAAAGCGTTGATGTGTTAATATGCTATCAAATTTGAGGTGTAAGCACTACGAGCTTTCATTGGGAGCAAAAGTCAAGCACCTAAAGACGTGCAACAAGCAATGGTGTGTTGAATGTGATGGTGGGCACAAACACCAAGGTAAGCATTCAGATTTAATTAAAGTTTCCCTATTTAATTAAATCCATTCTTTGCGGCCTAATTTTCGACCTTCTGTTTATAAGCCAATTTTGGGATTTATCAATCCCATTATTTTCAAACAACTTCACATTACATATTGGTTTCATGAGAATTGATACTTGCACATACTGAGTTAGTGCTCATGAATTCACATCTGCGAATTACACTCGTGTCTAAGCCAATACCTTCATCTGATCAAATTGGACTAACCTTTATTGCTCGAATAATTTTGTACGTTAATTTCTCATTCACTCGAGATATTAGTTTATGATGGTCTCCTTGCAAAATAGTCATCCATATTCCTATTCAACCAATTAGCTATGAAAGCCAAATTCAATAAACAAGAGCACAAGAGTATCATTTTTGAGTCAACAACAAAATAAAACAAATGAAGATATTTCAAAAAATGGAATAAAATATCATACTATTGTAATATTTTTAACAACAATAAACTTATCTCTAACCTTTTTTGTAAATATTGCAAAGATGTATAATTAAAAAAAATCTGTCCTGCATTGATGACATTTTTGGTGAATGTTACAAATTTGAATTATTGATACTTTTCCTATCATATATGGCATTGAATCATACATATAATGGTAAAAAAAGTTTGATCAATTGGATTTGTCTGCTTTGACCCAGAAATTCAGAATATTTAGGTTTTGAGTGGCTTTACAAGTCCCAAAAAATAGCGCATTTGGATCTTGGGTTGGATGTGGATACCTAGTTCAAAGTACCAATCAACCCAAGTTTAGTAAGGATACCATAGTTTTTTTCTTGGAGGCTATAATTATATAGCATTAAGTAAGAGTTTTAATATCTTAGTGATGTATTTTTTATTTATAATTAAGCATGTTTTTTTTTGGCATTAAGTAGGAGTTTTAATATCTTAGTGATGAATTTTTTTATTTATAAACATTAAGCATGTTTTTTGTATTGACTTTAAAAAGTGCTTTGATGGTGAACAAAAACGGTTACTGACCATCGTGACCCAACTATGATTGATTTTTCTAGCCAAAAAAAAGAGAAAAAGTTAGAGGCCAAGGGGAAGCTCCAAGATGCTATATACTATCAATTACTTTTCTGGATATCAGACATTAATAAGCTTGGAAGGAAAAGATGAAGGATTTAATGAGCATTGAAAAACTATGTCACAACAATATTCGGAATAAGATTACTTGTGGATATTTCTAGCAATAGTTTAAGATATGGCTCAATGTCAAAACATAGCCAAACCTAAATAATTGAAACATGGTTCTCAACTTGTCACGTCTAATAGAGAAGGCTTCAGCTAATGTATTAAGGAACATAGGCTTCCATTTTCCACAAAAAAAGGTGCCATTTGAACACATTAGAGGAGATATTACCCAAAAATAAACCATTCTAATTATTGAAATATCCTTAAAATATCTGCTGCAATACCAAATGAATTCCATCTCAACACATCTCCAAAATGTAAAATCTAACAGCATGGTAAATAAAGTTGCAATAAGGAAGGTGGCCATCAAAAATTAACATATTAACTTACCGGAAATTTGACTAATCTGGTTTTTTAAGGTTCAAACAGTTATCTGCCGCTTGATTGAAGAGCTCCTGAACCTGCTTCAACTCTTTCTCTGTATTAAATAAATTGCCCAAAAAGGATTAAATTCATGCGACTCCACAATTTAACACCATTATATACCATTTGCAAGGTAAACATATATTATATTACCTATAAAATTAACCTATTTCGTACCTTACACTTGAAAAGCTAAACAAGTTAGAATAGTAAATAGTAGGATGAATTGCTTTACATTGGACACTTTGGTATGTGATAATTAAAAAACAAAAACAACAAAATAACACTAGGAAGCATTTTCCTTATCTTTGGTATGTTTCTTTTACCAAAGAGGGTATTAGAGTAACACCAGTTTTTCTGTATTCTATGTGACTTCTCAAGTTATTAATATTTCTGAATCAACAAGAGGGAAGTAAGCTGGAAAATAAGGGAAGGATACCTAAAGGCACAAAGAAATAAGGTAATGGAATCTCTGTTCATTTACTTCAGCAAATAAGTTTGTAGTTGCAATGAGAATATGAAAACAACTATTTTCTATCTCTATAATCATTCAGTAAAATGAAATATCAAAGGATAAACTACCTTTATTTTATTGGGCTTTTCAAACAAAAGCAAACTAATGATAGTTTCTCAAACTTTGGTCCAGATATCATAAAACACAGTGTATGGCTGTAGATCAAATAAACCATCATATAACAAAATAAGAAGTTTTTAAGTAGTCATATTACAAGCAAGTAAACTGAAAAACTCCACAATAGAATGGTAGAACCACAACATGCCTGCAGCCTCTAGTTGCTTTTGAAGCTCCAAACCTACTGCTTCATTCTCTGCCTTAAAATCAAATGACAAACAAACAGTTTCAGCTCACTAAAGTAGTAGTAACATAGAGATGTGTTGTTTTGCCTTCCAAAACTCCAGTTCATTTCAATGTGAACTGTGAAGACTAAGCCAAATTATTCATTTTACCTGGAGTTCTGCAATTCTTTTGAGCTGAGCCTCTTCCCCTGATAAGGGCAAGGCAGTAACAAGGACATCAAACTGCTATCAAAGAAACAGTCTGCTTAGTGGAAATAAAGAGGATACAGTAGTGAACTATAAAAGGCATAATACTTCTTCAGGTTAGAACTTGAAAGTTTAATCAATAAGAAACACCAGATAAGACTACAGAGTAGTACCAGAAAATAAATCAATAAACAAAAATAGTATGACATTGATCGCTAAAATTAGAAAGAAAATTTTATCTTCTGGTTTTCATCTACTCCTTTTGATCTGTCCCATTTTCCACACAACAAACTAAGACATATCCATAACAATCACTAATTTTTCCACTATTTAGGACACTTAAAGTGCACAATTTCTGGGGAATTTCACTGCAAACCAGTAAGATCAGGAAAAAAAAAAACCTTCTTTGCAGCTTCAACTAGAGCGGCACTCATTGTCTTTGGATGCTCCATAATGTCAATGGTCTCTTCTGAAGCATTAGTTGCTGGCTCAGGATAGTTAGTTGACAAACGGACAGGGGGAGCATCTCTCTGCAAGGTTCCAAAGGTATTCAAGGTAAGCAAGGCCATGGCGTTCACTTGCTCTTGTAGCTGAGAGATAATATCCATGACTCGCACTCAATCTATCCAGAAACAAAACATTTCCAGATGAGCAGAGCAGAAACATATATTCTGTTGATGATTAAGCTGGCAACAAAACCCTCGCCGGCCGACGGGAGACTACTAGCCGCAAAGAAGGGAACAATACCAACGGCGATTAAACGGAGTGCAAAAGGAAGGAAATACCTGCGTCCAGCAACGGGAGGAGGATGACGCGCCGTCGGCGGAAGGGTAAAGGAAGCGGGACCAGGAGAGTATTATTCTCAGCGTGAGGAAGTCTCCAATCCCAACTGAAGGCCCAGAACGACCCATATAGCTTTTATGGGCCTTTTTCGGTCGGATGATTATAAGATAATCCGATGACCATGCCGCGTTGGAGCCACTGCTCTACTCGAGTTCTTCAAATCCACTGGATGGGACCCTTGTGCAAAGGTAATTTATTCATTCTTAATGCTCCCGTCAATCAATTTCATAATCAATACAAAGAAAATAAATTATGAAGAGCATTTTATATCCAATTAAAAGCTAATGCGATAGGATAGTAAATACCCTGAAAAGATTTACAATACTCAAAAATTAGATCCTTGTCTCTTATATAAGTTTGCTGCTGTGTTAGTCACAAGACCTTCTCGTAGAAACAAGAAGTCTCGTACCTCACACCTTCATATTGGAAGTAAACTCTTCGCTGATCAATAGTTAACTTTTTTTATTTTCTTCTTTATCTTTTTTATTTTAGCACCAGAATATTTTTGAGCCTTAAGTCAACTAATTTCTAGAGATAATTAAGTCACCCTTTCAACAATTAAACCAAAAGATGTTAGAGCTTTAACAAATCTCTACTAACTATTTGAATAAAAAAAATACTCATAGCTTTAACAATCCAATTCAAACTTCACAATCGTATCACCTCTAAAAGATTATTAATCATCAAAATTTTATTATATCTGTCGAATAAACTCCTACACAAAGTACTGTCCTTATGAATTTTTTTTAAATTTATTGTCAAACTATATTTGAATAGAGAATCAAACTGAATTCATGAGATGTCTTCTCACCTTTGCCATGTAACATGCCCTTGGGTCCAGCGTACCTTTAATTGTTGCTTTGAACTCCTAAATTTAGCGAACGTGGCACATTAAACCATTCAAAACAAGGTCCAGCAGGAGACTTGAATCTTGAAAGAGAATGATCATTGGGTCACATCTGATGTGCATTATCATATTGACAACATATAAACCACCAACACTTAAAGCATCATTTTCTACCGTGCCCACGTTGATATGAACAATTATTACATGTCAGTGAACATGATATTGCGTTAAAATAATTTGCCGCGAACATGATATTGCGTTAAAGCATCACTAACTCGACCATAATCAGAAGATACAACATACATCACATCTTGTACCAGAGGTAGGAAAATTGTCTTGAATACATTCAGCTGGTGAACAATCATCAGGTTGTTCGTTAAAGCATCACTAATTCAGGAGGCCTGAGTACAGAAGATGCAACAGAACAGAGTTGTCTCAGGTAAAAGAATGTTACATTGAGCAACAGTAACTCGACCATAATCAGAACATTCTACATACATCACATCTTGTACCAGAGGTAGGAAAATTGTGCTGAATATATTCAGCTGGTGAACAAACATCAGGTTGTTCGTGTATGATCTCCAAATACAAAAATGGTTGTTTCAGCTAGCAGAGCACGGTTGGGCTACACGATGGGGGGCAAGCTGAATATGAAGTTGTTTGCTTCAGACTCCATCATCGCCAAAAACAAGCAAAGGGCAAGCCATATCATGAAAACGAAATGAATATAGAAAATTTTGAGACCAAAGAAATAAACACTAATTATGTCCAAAAAGTGCAGAAAAAGAAAATCAACATTACCCAAGCAAGGGATTAAACTATTTAGCACAGTAACTTTGTTGCACTAAGCAATTAAAGTTACACCTGACCACTTGATCACCTACTTTCTTGCACCAGCAAAGCAATAAAATTGTCTTCCAAGCGAATTTGCAAATGTTATAGGGCAATCTACTTGAATGTACAAATACAAGCCATCAAATTTAACCATGAGAAACAGTTGACCTATTGAAGTTTCATGAATATTTCTTTACATCAGCTGAGTCGATAAATCAGAGTTTGGCCCATTACTGACATTGAGTCATTCGACTTTGGCAATACCTACAGCAGCTACATAACTTTAAATCATATCATACTTCATAGGAAGAAATCTAAATGGGGTAAAAGTGAAAAATAAAGAATATGAATATGATAGGATGCATATTAGATTTTGTGATAGCATATAAACTTATAATATATTTTTCAAGAATAAAAAACAGCACTTAGATAAATTCAAAAATGAAAACAATAATTCACAAATTTACTTTTTTATAGTTTACATATAGTTTGAATTATAGTTTGAGAAGTTGATTATTTGATTATTAAGTATATAGTTTGATCAGTTGATTGTGTTCAAAATTATCGTTGAGGCTACTGCAGGAGGAGAAGACGTCGTCGCGCACGAGCCCTCGTCGCATGCCCCAGCGGAGGAAGCCAGCACGATGGAATTGCGTGGATCCCGATCCCGCACAGCGGCAGCTATCGCGATCCCATACAGCGGCAGCGATCGCAATCGCAATCCTGCACAGTGACAGCGATCGCAATCGCGCTGTGGGATCGCAATCGCAATCCCATAGCCAATCGACAATTGCGAATCGCGATCCACGCGATTCCATCGTACCTGTCCGAAGCAGTCGAGGAGCTTCATCGCCGCCCCATTCCACCATTCCAGTGCCGCATGCGTTTCGATGCTAATTCCTCATCGGAAACAAAAAAAAAATCATTTGTTTCGGACGGAATGGGTCAGTATTTAATACTTTAACTAGATGTTAGGTAATTAGTATGTATAAGACACATATTGTTTGCAATTTGTCAATCAATATTTGACAAGTTCAACTTTTCAGATTTTTTTATTTTTTGATTAATTCCTTACTATTATACAAGTTATATCTTACAATTCAAGTTAAATATGTCCTTTATAATGATCACATGCATCCACCTAAATCAAACTCACCTCCATACTACTAATATAACATAAAACTATGCTAACTGTGCACAATAATGTCTAGAACAACACAAGAAACAACAAATTTGTTGCTCTTGAATCCTAAACAGAAATTTCACACTGTTTTGTCATGAAGGCTAGGAAGACTAGATGTTTCTGTGTGTGCGCTTCATGCCCATGCATGTATACAAGTTGAAATATACTCAAATCACACTTAAAGATGGCATGAATCAGATAACAAGAGAAAGACAACTAGTTTCAATATAGCATGACCTCCACTTTCTACAATATATTCTTTAGACTATGAGATCATGCCAATAGAGATTAGTCAAAATAATCAGATGATATTGAAGAGCAGCCCAGTATATAAAGCTCGTGCCAATACGGTTCCAGAGAAGGGTCAAACCACATTGGGTCTATTATACATAGTCTTACCCTGTATTGCAAGAGACTATTTCTACAACTCGAATCCGTAACTTCTAGATCACACGGCAATAATTTTACAATTACGTCAAGACAATTTAAATTAAAATAAGTCGACCGAATTAATAAATTAAAAAATAATATAATTAAATCACCTATTAAAAAGAGATGAGAGAATTAAAAATTAAATAATTTAAATTTTAGTTCTAAATAGTTCAAACCAAAAGTGAATCGTAAAGAACTGAAACCATTGGTAAGCGGTTCAGTTCTAGTTCTAGTTCCAGTTCTAGTTCCGGTTCCAATTTTGGTGGATGATGAATTTGAACCGTTAATTTTGGAATCGAAACCGAATCATAAGGAACCGAAACCGTTGATGAGCGGCTCGGTTCCGGTTCTATTGGATGCAGCACAGGATGAAATCATGTTCATATATGCCTGTCGTTGTTGTTCACATATAAAGGGAAGCCTTAGCACAACATTAAAGATACTGTCATGTAACTTTGAGATTACATATTTAAGCTGTGAAAACAGTCTCTTGCAATGCAATATCAGACTACGTACAATAGACCCGCAATGCAAGATAAGGCTGCGTACAATAGATCCAGTGTGGTCTTAACCTTCTCCGGGACCCTACATTGGTGGGAACTTGATGCACCGGGCTGCCCTTATATGCCTATCATTGTTGTTCATCTAAGTGGATATGTATTCTCACTAAACTCTAAATGAAGAGCAAAGCAACCTGCTGCTAATACTCTGAGAATTTCTGCAGGTTTTTCTGTATAGCCGCAGGTATAACATCCATTGAAGCCATCTTGTCATCTCCATTTAATTTCATTGAAGTCACACCTCTTATCTTCCTCCCAAGCACTTGAAGCTGATGAGCACATAAGACATGTTAAACAAGTATTAGATGGTCAATCTATAAGTAAACAATGCAAGCCCTGGGTTTAATAGCTGGCAATTAATAGAAAAGCAGACCGAGTAAATTTATGAATGGAATAGACATTCGCAAAGTGAAAGTAGTAGAATGTCTGTTTATCATTCTAATTTCTAACTGGCTCAACCAAAATAAACATAAGAGGATCCTGCTGACTCTCATCATAACACAGTTGCTAGAATTGGAGTTGACCATTAATATTTGTCTATTGAAAACTAATATCCATATTTTCTGTTATTACTTCAAAACTTAACCAAACCAGAATCATTTTACTACTAGTCATCATCTTCAGAAAAGTAATGCCTTTATCTCACTAAGTTGTGTTCAGTGTCTGCACAGTGGTCACAAAGAAGCACCCTCCTAAAATAGCTAATATAGCTTAAACATATTTGTTACTAGAGTTCATACTGACCTTGCTACAATAATTCACAATGACCATTCCTTTCTGGGAAGCTAAAGTAACAAGGTCAGTGTCTGCACAGAGACGAACCCATTTCAATTCGTCACCAGGGACCTGCAGCAAATAAAAGCTGAATGATTCCATTTCATAACCAAGAAAAAAATATAAGCACAGTTGACAGACAAACCAACTGAATTCCAATGATTCCAGGAGCTCTGATAGCTGAAAAGGAATTTAAAGAAACTTTCTTGATGTACCCATTCACTGTCAACATTACTAGGTATAGATCCTCAACAAAATCACTGACAGGAATAATTGATGTTATTCTCTCCCCCTCAGACAAGGGTAGAAGCTAGGATGAACCATAGAAAAAGTAATATTAGAAGAGAGACAATTTTAATATAAATACCATATCATGCAGAAATGTAAAACTAAGAAGGAATTAGTGAAGAACCTTGACCAATGGGGTGCCAGATGCAGTCCTAGAACATTCTGGTATTCGATATGCTCAAGCAGAGTAAACCATGCCCTTGTCACTGCACCAGACATTTGACTAGTCACAAGCTTATCAATGGCAGATATTATGGCCTATCAAATATGGAATTTACTTTGCTATAATTATCAATGGAAGATATTATGGCTTATCAAATATGGAATTTACTTTGTCATAATTGTGCTAATTAGCTGTGTGTATATTATTACCTAGAGTAGATTATTTGTAATTAGTACATACTTAAATTAGATTATCTGTAATTAATATGGTAGCTA
>JBAMHZ010423264.1:0-23510 GCA_037177395.1 Alpinia galanga | reverse complement strand
TCCTTATAACCTTGGTTATGTGATTACTTAGTAATCACATAACTAAGGTTATCCATGATAACTTAAACCAAACGGACTAAGAATCATGCTTGATGCTTGATGTTTCTAGCCTGCAATTTGAATTTGCAATCTAAAGTAGGTGAAGCTTTACTTGTTTGAAAAATTCTTTGAAGAAAACATCATGGGATATGTTAAATTATAACAAGATGCTAGATTTTTATAAAATTAAAAAAATGCTAATACAACAGATGCACCTTGGGATAATCCGAAGAACCACCTCGTTTTCACCGTAATCTACACTCTTCTCCTGCCATTAATAATTCAACTACGATTTGTAACGTAGCTAAACAATTCCTTAATCGCCGTGGAGGAGTTGCTGCTAGCTGCTTCTCCCTTCTTGCACTCGCATTCCGCCATGGAGAAAAGCGCCTTCGTCCACTCCATCACCGGCGCCGGCAGAGTGCTCCCTTCTGCCAGCCGCTGGAGCTCCATCGAAGTCGACTTCGGACTGTACCCGGCCTCATCGAACCCGATCGAGAGCACCCCGCTCGTGGCCTACTCCAAATCCTACACTTTTAAGCTCGCCATCAACGACAAATCCCACCTAAAACGTTTCATCTACATCTTCATCTCCATGATTCTCGTCGCCACTGCAGTCGCTCTCCTGGTGACTTTCCTCCCTCGTAAACGCGCCACCGGTGGCACCTTAACCGGCCTTCCGCTTGCACTCGACGATGCTCTTCTCTTCTTTGACGCACAAAAATGTAAGCCGATCAATATATTCCATCAGCATGTTGAGGATTTAGCCACAACAAACGGTAGATTGAACTATCAATTATAATTCTGTAGCTGGGATTCTTCCGGCCGACAATCCGGTGAAGTTTCGCGGGAATTCGGGTCTGCGGGACGGAGATGAGCAAAGCAATACTAGTTTAGTTGGAGGATTCTATGATTCAGGCAGCAACATCAAGTTCAGCTTCACCACGGCTTACACCGTCACTCTTCTAAGTTGGTCAGTGATAGAGTACAGTCCCAAGTATGCCGCCATTGGTGAGCTCCAACACGTCAAGGACATCATCAAGTGGGGAAGCGACTACTTGCTTAAGCTCATCCAGTCGAACTCGAGCTCCGATTCAGGCTACTTGTTCTCTCAGGCAAGTGTTAAAGACTACTGGTGTTCTAATCCTAAACAAGCAACATAGTTAGGTTGTGCGCTCGTCAAACTGTAGGTTGGCAGTGGAAACCTGGACGCCCAATTTGACAATGATGCTACATGCTGGCAGAGGCCTGAAGACATGAGTTATAGGAGACCAGTGTTCAAATGTTCAATGTCTGCCTCAGATCTTGCAGGGGAGATGATTGCAGCAATGGCAGCAGCATCCATAGTTTTCGATCAAGATGATGCCTCCTACTCGGCAACCTTAGTTCATACTTCCCAAATGGTATACGAGTTAGTCACCAAGAATCACATCCAGGGGACTTATGCCAGGGACAAAGATTGTGGATTTGAAGCCGCGAAGTTGTACAATTCCACCAGCTACAAGGATGAACTGGTCTGGGGAGCCACATGGCTGTTCTTTGCTACAGGGAACTCCAGTTACCTTGACTATGTGACTGGAAATTTCGAAGCAGCAGTGGAAGAAGTAGTGCCCTCAGATGAAGGGGTTTTCTACTGGAACAATAAAGTTGCAGCTAATGCAGTAATGTCTTTCTGATCATGATCTTTTTGGATTTGAGTTTGTAAGTGCTAATTCTTTTTTCTTATCTATGTTTTTGGATAGTAGGTTTTGCTAACGAGGCTGAGATATCTACACGATCCTGGGTATCCTTATTGGCCGACACTAAAGAATAGCTCTGATATGGCAAACTTGATGATGTGCTTCTACCTCTCGATGCCAAAAAAATTCAGTGTGACTGCAAGTATTACAAGCTCCTGTTCTTTTACCTTATAACTTGATTTACTAGAGCATGCATGCTCGAATTAATAATTTTAAATCCAATGGTTTCTGAACATCTAACTGAATGAAAACATCAAATTAAATGCATTCGATAAGTAGTACTCTCATCGAGTGAAGGATGATCTGCCGTTTACAGTTGGTCAACAATGGCTGTTTCTTTCATGTTCGCAGATGGTTTGATCTTCTTTCAGCCTAATCAAAGTGCACCACTCCAGTTTGCTGCCACTGCTGCCTTCTTGAGCAAAATCTATAGCGACTATCTCGACATGCTTCAAATCAGAGGTGGCAACTGCGAGGCCGAGTCGTTCTCGCTGGAAATGTTGCAGAATTTTGCTAGAACTCAGGTACTTAAAGAAGATTAACATAAAAACAAAAAACAAAAGGCTTGGATCCCAGTATCTGAATGTACATCTTTTGTGTGGCATGTATACTTCAGGTCAATTATATACTTGGGGATAATCCAGTGAAGATGAGCTATTTGGTTGGGTTTGGGGACACTTATCCTGACCACGTCCACCACAGAGCTGCATCAATCCCTTGGGATGGCCACAAATACAGTTGTTCAGAGGGCAGAACTAGATGGAGAGACAGGAAGGAACCCAATCCAAATCTCTTGGTAGGGGCCATGGTGGCAGGACCAGATCATGATGAAGGACTTCTGGACATAAGGAATAGGCATGAATATACTGAGCCATCCATCTCAGGCAACGCCGGACTGGTTGCGGCGCTCATCGCACTCATCGACAACCATGAGCCTTCCACAGGCATGGACAGGGACAAAATCTTTGCTCACATTTCCAAGTTTTGATTTCTTGCTTCCATTGTAATGGTTTAGAGAATGGGATCCATAAGGAGAGGATTTGCACCTAGTATTTGGTAAACTAAGCTACCCCATTTGGTATTTCTTCGCAGAGAATTAGAAGAACTAATTTATATGAAATAACTAGAAGAACTAATGAGAGTTTGTATGATCTAAAACAAGCACTAACATAGTGGCATAAAAATCACAAAGCTTTTTGATAAATGACAGCAGAAGACGAGGAACCTGGATCCGATCATGTGTTTTATCAATGCGTCAGTTGATAATAACATTTGTAATTTTGTTCTTATCTGTTGATAACATACTAATAGTTTATCAAAATGAGCCCAAGATTGACAGGATGAAGAAGGAACTTTGCAAATCATTTGCTTGGTAGGATCTTAGACAAACTAAGAAGATCCATATGTCACTTCCTCAAGTCCAAAAGGCCAAGAAGCTGCAGTTGTAATAGGAAGAATGCACACCTACTGTTTTATATGTGCTAATCATTCTTTTTGGCCATGCAAATGAATTGATTGGACGACTTCAACATACCGTTTATTGCATGAGGGAAAAAAACACACGCAAGTATCCCACGACGGATTGCAAGGGGAAAGCAGGGAAGGAGAAACCACTATCACACAGTTTAGCGTAGTTAATATAATATAAAGCAGTATTGTGATGCATGTTTTACTCCAAAAAGCAATTATTTTTTGTCGTAATATAAAACACAGCTCCGTCGAGGATGCGTTCTACCCCACAAAGTTCAAAAGGGCAACAACTCAGAGACGCGTACAAAATGGAATAAAAAACATGCTTCTGGTTTCAGTATTCAGATGCTATCTTCAATCAGTCGCGGTCTTCCTAAAAAGCATAAAAAGTCAATAGGTTGATCAGAAAAATTAAATGTTATAAATTGTATCCAGTGACTAACGAGACATCAGAAAGTATCAGTTGCATTGCATTAAAAAAAAAAACAGAGATAATACTGAATCAATTACGGTTTTGAAGGATCAAGCTCGACATATCATGCAATCTTCAAATGTTTCAGTGTCTCTTTCTCATAAATCCTTGGTGTGTCATTTTCCAATTTCATTACACAAAAAGCTGCACTAGTCATCTAAAATGAGATATCATAAAACCATATATTAACCAAATTGCAACATCTCTTTCTACACAAGTCCATCTTCCCTCTTAGAGGCTTTGCGTTGTGAATCACTTCAAAAAGTGATTGATACAGTAATTTAGTTTGATTTGTTTTTATTTAACCTATTTTGCTTATGATTCAGAAATAGTTGCAGCATTTGTTTAACAAATTATTTTCTAAAGTAGCTGTATCACCTGCTCCATGTGATACAGGTATCTTTTTTCTTTCATGACTAAATGAAATACCAATTTTAGTTGGCTCCCTGTATATCATGTGGTGTTGACATGCAATATATATCTTGCTTATTGAGTTGAATTTGCAAATAAAGTTTATGCATTGCTTTTCCCTTTGCCCGAATTCCAATTTAATTTTTTCCCCAATCTTTGGCACCTAAAATATCAATTATTGCTCTTTAGCAATTACATAATTTTCAACCGCTGCATAATTGCTTAGAAGGTGTGCATTATTACTCAAATACAGTAAACTGAAATATAGCATTTGGGGATCAATTGCTTCCTAGAAGTGCCTCTTTTAGCAATCTCATTTAAAGGTTAAGCCCACAGGAAGTATTTTCAGGTAATATAGAAGCAGAAGTGAAAATTCCATGCAGAAAGAAAAATATAGATTAGCAGAGAGATCTTACTTGAGGATCAGAGGGAACAACTGAAACTTTTGAAGATGAGACTTTCAGGCAAGAACTGCCCAAGATGTATGAGCAATCTGTATATGCTGAACCAATACCCACCCCAGCACCAAAAGCAACAGATGCCCATCTGGTAACTGGATTTCCTGCGTGAACAAGTTGAAGAAAGTAAACAAGGATCCTATAAATTTTCCCCCAAGAGCAAACAGTTAATCACAGTTCATCTTCTGAAGATTAACTCGTACATGGGAAATATGCATCATTGTTTAGCATAGTAGCATACAGGCTAATGGTAACAGCAAACCTTATCAAGTCTATGATCATTTGGTAGCACTAGCATTTTGGTTCATAACTACTCTATATGAACACAATGCCTATGAAATCGTGAACAAGCCTTAAGTACTGGAATCATAGCTTCTGCCACAGCAGGCAACTTTGCTTCTTGACGCTTGCACAGTAACTCATGGAGATTGTTGCCTAATGCATAATACCTCTCCTATAAAAGAAAAGATGAATATAATGCTAAAGGCCTAAAAGCATACAAAGTGAAGAACCCATCTGTCTTACATAACTACTGTAATCAGTCATCAATTTCTGTAATTATGTGAGATCAAACATAAACTTGTATTTGATGATATAATTTTCATTGAGGCATTGGCAGCTTTATCACAGAAAGACATGAAGAATTCAAAATAATAAAACAAGAGGAATAATCAATTGCTTAAGACAAAAGTTTCATCTGATGTGGTTTATAACAATATTTCACTGATGAGAATGCATGGCAGTTACTCAGTAGACTAAAGTTAGTGCAACTGAAACCGAGAGTTTTAATAAAACTTTCATGTCATATGTAGGATCATGGAAAGTTGCACCCGAAGTGGATTTTAGGTAGTACCCTATGAGAGCCCTCGATGATTATTCAGCCATCTAAAATGTTAAAGAAATAATTAATACAAGACTGCAGGAAAGACAAATTATACTCTTTCGCCAATTGTACCAATCAAGTGAAAATGATGAGGCTTTGTTATCGGAAGACACCACTGATATTTCAATAAGAACAATGAAGCCAGATAAGAAATAGGTATTACAGCAAACCATCAGGGTTACAAAAGTTAAACTAGCACCATCTTTCAATGCTACTGGTAAGTGGTAACAGATTATTACTTCAGGAGTACGACTTAAACTAGCGACTTAAGCTATCAGAGGATTATAGAAATAGATTTCAAGTAGTAAACTTGGTGAGTAAATTTGAGTCATCGTGTTTCCCATAAAAAGTTCATGTATTGGAGAAATTTTTGTACAACAGAAACCATGTATGTGTTTACATAGAGATGGCAAAGCATAATGCAATAGGCTTAATTAAAGCAGAATAATCTAAAAGAGCAAGATGATGACGTAGAGTTAGAGAGGCAGAAATTGCCCAGAATGTGTAAAAGGTACAAATGTCCTTGACTTGTGGTCAACTACAAAACTAAGTGATTGTCATGCAAATAAAATGAAGGAACTGAATGAGGAAAAATTATGCTGGAGAAGAATGTTGTCTTATATCCACTAACTAGGAGTTGCTGCCTCTTTTTTTTTTTTTTTTTTTTTTTGAAAAATGATATGAACATGATAAAAAAAAATTCAATCAGAAAACATAGGATAACAAGGGACTGAACAAATAGGAATTCTAGCTTAAATTTTGCCATATCATAGTATTGGAACAAATAATATAGCCAGAGAAGATTATCCAATCAAATAAAACATCTTAGTTTCATGTTGATGCCATGAATCTTATCCAAGTAATACCTACGCAAAGTTCCATCCGTGAAATATTTTAAGAAACCAACAATAATAATAGCAGATAAACAGTGACTCCCAAATATTTAGGGTCGACAATAAAGATTTTGGTAAGGAACCAAAGGTCTAAAACAACTTTCACCTGTCCCATTCAAACATCAAAATGATATCAGCAGTATTAATTATTTCTAAAGGAACCAAAGTAAATAAAAACAATGATACATGTATTATCTTACATTGCATATGGAATTTAAAGTATGGAAGGATGCTTTTATGTGCAATGAAAAATGAGAAATAAAAACCTTATTTGAAAAATCTCATGGTAATTAACGGCGAAGAACAATAATCTGGTTTGTGACGAACAAATCATTAACATTTAGCGCAAAGAATAAAGACAAATCTTGTGACCGAGATGCGAAAGGGAAACGAGCGCAGAGAGCCAAACAAAATAAATCAAAAGGAAGGAACTTTGGGAGCTCGAGATTGAGTATCAGGCAATGAGGAGAAAAATTAATAAAATCAGGATTTAGCTGAAACATGACGCCATGGCAAGGAAATGAAGATGAAAAATGGGCATCAATTAGGGTACGGCGAGAGCTCACTAAAGAATAGGAGGGCGGTGAAAGCGCCGGCGAGAGAGGAATAGGCAAGACGCCGCACGGTGAGATCGAGGCAGGCGTCCCATTTGGCGTTGAGATCGTACTTCGGAGGAATCACATGCGTCTTCTTCTGCTTCTCTTCGGCCATTAGAGGACGAAAGCTTGGGAGGGGGGCGGTCGACGATTCTTCGCCTCTTGGTTTCTAACTTGGGGCATATAGCAGAAGAGGAGGTGCCCTACCGCCCTCTGCTTGATCGAATATAATGATTCGATTCCCTAATCTGGGAGAAAATAGAAATTGGAATTTATTATTAAAGGGAGGAAACAAAAATAATTTTATGTTTAAAAATTTTAACAGCTTAAATTTAGATTATGTTTTTATTTGTATTAAATTATTATAGTGGTTTGTGAGAAATGGCAAACAAATAAATAATGAATTATAGAAGAATATAACATAAATTTGGGACAAACAAGCATGAGAACAAATCATTAAGTAAAACGAAGATAAAAAAAAAGAGGAAAACGTTAGGCTAAGTAGGTGTCTGTCCAATTCATTCAACAAGTTGTAGGTTTTGACTGTCCTCGAGTTTTAGTTTGAGGAAAAGATTAGATAAAAAACTAAGAATTAAATTTTTTTTGGATGGTGCTAAAATATAATCCATTTTTACATACATGTAAAATTAAGAATAAATTTTACTTTTTTTTTATTTATGAAAACATATGGGTATCATATGAAGTTGGTTTTATCATACACAATTGGGATATCAAATATTGAGAACCAAAGTCAAATAAATGCAACTGAGAAACCAGAAGATTGAAAGTACCACTATATGCTGTATGCATTTGAAATGAATTGTCAAAATAATCACGATACCATCATTTATTCAAAGTTTTCGTGAATCACCGATTTTCTGAGAGATTCCAATTATCAGGGAAACATTTTGATCAAGCTCATGACTTGATGAATATATTTTGAATCATAGCAGATTTAAATAGATTTAGAGCATTTCTGTTATGTCTTGGCTTCCCGCCTCTGTAACCCTCCATTCCAGCACTAAGTGATCGCAATAAAATTTTTACCATCCTACTATCGCAGTGAAAAAACTGACCACATAGATACTAACAAAAAAAAAAGAAAAAGAAAAAGAAAAGGGCAAGGTATTGAAAGTAAAATGGAAAATCACACGGTACGTCATCAAACAGTATGAGTCATCATCAACTACATAATTCTTATCTCACCCTTTCCCACTCGATTGCCATCAATGCAAGACTGTCTGCATTAACACCAAGATAATTCACTACAAAGCTAGTTTTAAATGACAAATTCATAGAAGCATTTACTACAACAATCTCTCAGTAACAACATATTTAAACTGTTTCCTAGAAAGTGCACCATGAATCGTCCAGGAGTGCAAGATCGCTACTGATTGAACCTTGCCTAACACATCTCATATAAATTGTTTCAGCTCTCAGTGTAGCAAAGCACTGTCCCTGCAATAAGTGGTTACTTACCTCTTAGCGGAGGGGAGCTGCTGCTCCTGCTATTGCTGCTGCTTCTTCCTCTAACAGGCCTAACATGTCACAATCAATTCCTAATGTTAAACGGTAAAACGAAATATCATCTTTTCAATTAGTTTTCAGTTTCCGGCGGGAAATGTAAGGAAGACACTATATTCTCTATTAGGTAAGTAAATTTAATTTACTGTGTCCCTTTCTTTATGCTAATGTGGACAAAATTGAACGGTGAAAGTCCAAATGTGAAAGCATTTTACCTTCTAGGACTGCGACTTCTCGATATTCTTCGAGCACCCTAGAAAGAGCGAAAAGTTAGATTTGTGTGTGGTATCCTGAAGAATAAGGATGCAACAGTGTTTAACACAAGTGTGTGTACAGCATGGTGTTAAATACCTTGCGAGGACTAGGAGATCCAGAGTATGATGATTCAGAATTTCCCCGCCTTGGTGGAGGAGGACGGCCCCTAATTTGAGAAAGAACTCCATTAGTAGAGAAGCAAATACACTGAATATATGGAGACAAACTCCTTGAACTATATGCGGAAAAAAAGGACTCATCGTCAAAACAACACAAAAAATTATTTAGCTGAGAGGCCTAGAATTCCTGCATGTCAAGGTTGCCATAAATTACTCTACTTGTGGACATTAATTCCTTCAGTAGGAGCAAAAGCTTAACACAGCTTATGAAAAGGTCCACCTAAATTAGGTCCAATCAACTCAGGTATCTACTTTGACAACCCTAGTCTAACACTAGGGACATTGGAGGATATGAAATTGGCTAAGATTCATTTTTCTAAGATAAACAAAATAGCCAACTGTAGGAGAGCTTGGCGTAATGGTAACGTTGCTTCTTTGTGATCTAGAGGTCACGGGTTCAAATCCTTAAAACTGACTCTTATGGGCTGTCCTTTTTTATAAAAAAACAAAATAGCCAACTAAATATTGAAGAAGCATCCAAAAAAATTCATACTAGCCAAAAGATGGCATATCTTAAATTATTTCAAGAGATTCAATCAAGAGCATAGAGATATTTTTTTACACAAGCAGGCAAGAAAATGGTGGAATTGTAAATTAGCAATGAAGAATAAGAGGGTTCATACATGCAAGTTCAAAAAGGTAAAGGTCAAAGCATTGCCGGTACCTGCGAGGAGATATTGATCTAGAATTAGAACGTAGAGGTCTCCTCATTGGCGAACGATGTCGAGGTGGAGGCGGTGACCTCCTTGGTGGGCTCCTTGCACGCCTAGGAGGCGATCTAAAACAAGCAATCCCATTGAGGAAATTATCATAAGCTAACATGATACTTTTAAGCCTTTAACTGTACAAAATATATAAACAAAATAAATAAAAAAAAAAGATATAATTTAGGCATGTCAGCATATTATTTATGGAATATTTCCTTTTCCTTATCAGACAATTTTATGTTTGTTGAGTACAATATGTAGCCTCTTTATACAGGTTTTCAGTAATTATATAACATCTTGTAAACTATGGTGTATGGATCAATGTCTTGGCACAAATTTTTAACAAGACTTGACATATCTGCCAACTAGGGAAAGGAGAATAAAATTTGAATAATGCCCGCATACAATTTGGACACCAAGGAATTCCAAAATTCCAGAAATTGCATCGTTAGTGCCAAAATAATGTTAAAAGGCAAGGAAAACCACTAATACCAATCTCAAGCCCAAATGCAAAAAGTTGAGGATGGTGTTAAGCCTTGACAGACAGCATAAAATGATGTTAAAAGTAGTATAAATATGGATCCTTACCATGTCTGCTGATTCAATGGTGGGACAGGATTCATACAGCAGGCAACTCGAGGCTTATGTTAAAAGGCATGGAAGGGATTTATGGTTGATGGCTTCAAGCATTAGGGAACAGATAGCTATATAGGTATTAATCGGTGCTGTTTAGGATGCTGCTGTTTGCCTAATCTTATTCAAGTGAGTCTATTGTATTGAACAAGGCTGTCAGGTGGAAACGATGGATCTATCTTATTTTGTTCCCTCTTCTCCCACTCTCTCTCTTTGACCTCTCACTATCCTGGTAGTTCTCTCAACATTTTAGCCTTCCTCGTCTTCTTATTCCTCCTCTCCTTTCTGGATCTTCCTCCTCTTCTCCTATATTGTTCACTTCACTTCTTGATCTTCCCCTGCTCTCATTTCCAGTTTTAACTTCCCACTTTCTCATTCTAACTCCCTTCATCTCTCCCTCTACTGCTACTATTCCCTTAGATTCTCACTGCACTTAATATTCTTCTCTTCCTCCAAGATCCAAATCCTTTTTCCTCTCTTCTTCCTGTTCGTCCTTCAATCTTCTTCAGCTCCCATCTTCCTTCCAAAGGGAGAAACTCACATCTCCAATTCTTCTGGTAGTTTCTGAGCCAATGATATTTTTAAGTAGCAGCATAACTGCATCTCATCAACAAGCAAGCATGACATGAATACCAAATAAAGAGACTATCTCATGAAGATAAGCAGAAACTATTATAGAAATTAGATTAAGGGTTCCTCACATTACAAAATAATGAAGAACTGAGGAGAGAGAAAGTTCTTGTTCAACTTGTATAAACATTAAATGGTTACATCCATTTCTTGACTGGAAAGAAAAATTGAGGTTCTAATTGCAACGAGTTGTGCTGTTAATTTAAACAAAAAGTAGGATATTCTATAGTAATTTCATGAGATATTTAGCTGAAAGAGGAAAAAAGGGCACATGTTTATATGGTTAAGTTTAACCAATAAGTGTATTATGTTTGATCTAAACAAGTGTGAAAAAATTTCATTAACTTACCGCCTCCTAGGAGGAAGAGGAGATCGTTTACGGACAGGGCTCCCACGTCCTCTTCTAGGAGAGATCCTATGAACAAGTACAATTATATAAACAAATTGACATGATGACAAGGAACTAAAGGTATCGAGAATATACTAACCGAACAGGTGACCTATGCCTCCGAGGTGGTGAAGGAGAACGTCTTCTAAGAGGAGACGGTGGCCTTCGTCGAGGTGATGTTTCACTGCGCCGATTTGCAGGAGAATCCACTCGTCTACGAACAGGAGATTCCACACGACGACGTGGGGAGGAATCAGGACGACGTCTAGGGGAAACAGCTCTTCTGTTTAGAGGGGACCGTCTCCGTGGTGGAGAGAGAGGCTTCCTTTTTGGAGAAGCTAGAAGAATAGCTCATGATTAGAAGACTAATTTACAATATTGCGGTTAAGAGAAATGTCAAACTAAATGGCATCTGCTTTAAGCCAAAGTAAAAAATAATGCATGGAATAGGTAACACTTTGTTAAAGAGTAATGGGAAAGAAGGTCCAGTGGAGTTAAGGAAGAAATTCTATAAGTTGCAAAAGCTCACTTTCCCTAGGTTGTGGGGGTGCATCTTTTTCTGCAGGTGGGCCAACTTTATCTTTAGGTGGAGCTTCCTTCTTTGGGGCAGCAGGCACAGCCTTTATAGGTGAAGAAGCTTTCTGGCGTTGTGTAAGCGTAAATCTCACCCGAATGATACATCCATCAATTTGACCCTGCAACACAAGAAGCAACAGAACCAGATAAAACATACTCTTTGTAATATGTATATTCATGGAAAGAGAAAGAGTTGGGGGCATACACCATCCATGTAAAGAAGAGCCTTCTCAGCATCAACTTTCTTCTTGTACTCAACATATCCATACCCACGAGGAAGATTAACCTGGATAGCATATAAACTTATTTCTGAGAGAATAGAAAAGCACAGAACCTTTTGAAAGAATGACAATGACAAAAAAATTAATTACCAGCCGATCCATTGCCAGTTCTACATTGACTATCTCACCAAAATTACCTGGAAAAGATATGCGATGTAAGAAACTTCTTCCCCATGTGTTGATTATGGTTAAAGCTTACACAGTTGTAATGAATAAGCAAGTCATGTGAACCAAAATTTACACATCAATTAGTGAAGTTGAAGGTATATCCAGGGCAAACAAGATAGCTAAACTAAAGAATTATAGACTAAATAACATACAGAAATTCTGTTTCTTCCATTACTAAGCAATCCCCACCTTATAAATATCACACAATCCAAGCTCTAGCCAATGGGATATACATCACGATCAACGAGGCTGATGACAAAAAGATGTTTTTCAGATCTGAGATGCATCAAGATAAATGCTTATATTTTAGCTCTATGTCAGTGCCAACTAGATCCAGAAATCCTTCACAATACCACATCCCTTTGACAACAGATGGATTCAAACATCAATGAGAACATAATATGTCATTGCTTATATTTTTCAGCTACCACCAGATAACCCATGTGCATGTTATTCAATTGCCAATAGGTGAAGTGAAAGGAATGAAACTTTCAAAACAAATGGAAATAATGAGCATTGCATGTATGATACAATTTATGTCAAGCAGTTAAGTGGCGCCCTAGGTTTCTTCAAAAAACACTGGAACTAAATGTTTTGCACATTTGTTAGAGATAAAACATTAATATGCAGAATTGATATGTGCCATTCAGACATGTATTCTTAAGAAACAAAAAGATCTGTTGATTATATGGAGAAGATGAAATCAACTCACCAAAAATCTCTTTAAGATGAGCTTCATTGACATTCCTAGATAAGTGATCAATGTGAAGAACGACAGACTCAGGAACTGGCGATGCTTTCCTGAAGAGTAACAAATTCCAATTAGCCCAGTTATTCTCTCTCACAAAGGAAAATAGCAACTTATATGTCACAGAGTTATCAGTAAAATATTGCAAAGTTTACAAGCTAGATCTTTGGTTTTTTTCTAAGATGTCTATGTTTATAACCAAGGTTTTAAATGCCAACATATGCTGCCCGAAACACACAGTTTCTACCGTTCTGACATGATACTGGCACTAACATGCAAGAATCTCGCAGGTGGCAAGGGTGATCGCTACCGATTGCATAATTGTGATCACGAATCCGCAGCCAACATGATCAGGATACCACAACGGAAGCAATCAGTGGCATATGTGGTCACGATATAAAAAAATTAAATAAAAATAAAGGACATTTTAATTAAAATTCCGAATTCCAATTTATAATATAAAAATATAAAAAGTATCAAAACCGTATCAGCATGGCATGATACAGTATCAAAATTGTATCATTCCGGTCGCAAACCAAAAACTCAGTATAGCTCGAAATTTTGAACCTTGTTTATAACACATCTTATTCAAAATTTAGAAGGAAACAAAACTTTTCTTCCTTGTGAATGCACTTAACATTCCATTCAAATCTACTTGTATCAGGAATCAGGATCATGCACAGTTTAGACCTTCAGATGGAATTTACTACATGCACTCACCATTGTGTTAATGTGTTTGTATGTGCGTGGAACTTTTGCAATACTCAGGGCTACAGATCACTGGAAATCAGAAAGTCTAATTCAAAATCAGTACTCTTTAATTTGTGGAAAATCTAAATGACAGATTCGGGTGGCTCCAAACAGAAGTCCAAGTGAGTAAGAAAGTAAAACTTTCTTTTGAGAGAAAGAAAAAGGGTGGGAAAGTGAATTTAGTTTTGTTTAAACTTTCTACAAAAGCATAAAAAATAATATTGCCACTAGAATTATTATTAACTCTAGCTGATTGCAATAGCCTTCTGACCAATTTGGGAAGAAACCAAAAATTAGAGTGGAAGAAAATTCTCTCCCTCCTCCTCTCTTCTTTGGAAAGAGAAATAGAGGGAAATTCTTTTCTTACCCCTCTTTTCCTCATCTACCTTTTCTCTACAAGAAAACACAGAGAGAGTTCCAACACTTGAACTTGGTGAATTCTGTCGGATTCTTACCATACAATTTATAGCAGCATTGAGACATACCAGCCAAATAATTGTTATAATGGTAAGGAGAGATTATCTACAGAAAAATATCTAATTCCTGTATTATTCCAATAAAAATTGAGAGGGGAGTAAACTACACCTGGATCCAGTTCTCAACAAAATCATAATAAACAAGAGAAACTTTACACTGAATCAGTAAAATTGAATAATTCCAGGAATGTCCTGACAAAGACAAGATCTTTGTCTGTTCCTAATCTATACAATTACTAGGTCTTAGAGATTGCAGGGTCATCAGGGCCAATAATCCAGGTTCAGGGCAGTTCACCACTGCCAACCATCCCAGATGAGATTCAGCCGATTATTCAAAGCATACATAAAGTGGACATAAGAACATCAGGATCAAAAGAAATCTAGGTAGGATCATACCTTGGCGGTGAAGCCTTTTTAGGCGGCGGTGAAGCTTTTTTAGGCAGTGGTGAAATTCTTTTAGATGGCGGTGTCAGCGAACGACCTCTTCTAACAGCTGTGGTTCCACTGATAGGATAATCACAATGCATGAAAGACATTATTTCAGAGTATACGAATGCCTTGTAGAAATAGATCAAGACCTAACAGAACTTGTACTAGTAATGTGATTGTCAGTGTATTAAAAGTACATATAAGAATTGAATAAAACAACATACTAAAAGAATGATCAAGCTAAGTTAGTTCCAGATATTAGTGGTCAGATACAAGGATATTCAAAGTGTATGCAAACAATATAAAAACAAATCCAAAACAAAAGTGCTTCTAGAAATATACATGTGAAAAAAATAGATGGATGAACATTAATCAGAAGTGCACAAATGAAATACAGAGAACAAACTACAAAAGGTAATTTCATCCACATTCAATGTAATCCATCGACAATGGCATTCTCTAAATCATCCAGCAATGCGTATACATAGTTAGAAAATGTCAAAATGATATTAAAGATAATATGGAATAAAAGTGCTGTCTTAACGTTTAGAAAAATAATTGTACAATGGCTCAATTGATATTCTTTATTCCCATACTTCCATTATCTTATTTCTCTGCTAGTACCATCAGCTTACTCTGTCAAATTGTCTCAGATTTCATGTTTTTTATAACTAGAAAATGAAAAAAAAAAAAGTGCAATGATTATCTTAATAATAAACATATAAACTCTTTATAGAGCGAGGAGGTGAGGTTGTTTATACTGTTAGGCATTCATATGAAAGGCAGAGAATTGTACACAAAACAACTGCTTCTCCAGTTTAGACAATAATGATAATCATAAGGAAACATTTGCAATATTTACTCTGTATGTGTTCAGCAGAAAAACTAGGCATTAGTTACAAAGGTAATGGCAAAGGCCAAGGAAACAACCGCTCTATCACAAACAAAAAAGAGGGATAAGATATTAGACAATTGTCAAAGTACAAAATCAATCATGAACCTCATCACCGGAAGAAGACAAAACCAATGTTGTCAAAGTATTAAGACACATTTAGGAGCCACAATAATTATCCTTCTTCCCGTTCTTTTGTTTTTGTATTCAAGATATACTGCTTAAGGAACTGGGCATATAACAAAGCAAGAATCTTTACCATGTCGATAATAAAGCTCTCATAATGAAAGGATTTTAGAAACAAAAGTTACAGACTAAATAGGTTTTGTTAGCATGTCATTTATCTAAGAGATCATGTTCATTAATTGTAGCAAGTGAAATTCAATAGTAGCTAAAGTGAATTACTTGGCCTGTAGTAATAGGAGTGTTAGTTGAAGAAGAAATTAAATTTTAAAAATAATAATTAAAAAAAACAAGTACATAGATTTACTAATTTTGGTTCAGTCTGGGGATACTAGTATTACCAATCATACTAATAAAGATATTGGGAAAATAGTGCATCTATAAAACAAAAGGAGAACAAGATAATTCATTAAAGTGGTTTCACTAAGAAAATTACTTTTATTAATAATTTTGATATTTAATGTGGTAGATGCAATGACAAATTTATTTCATAATGATATTTTTTTCAGACAAATTTTCTTCTTTAGAGGATTCATACTAGTGAGACTTATTTACAAACAAACTATAAATTGGTCTCTAGACTGTTAAATAATAGCAATTGTAAGCACATAACACTTGTAAATTCTATATTCATTTTGTTATATAAATAATGTTAATTAATTTGACATATTACATAGTAGATGTAAATTTAGATACCAGATTGTGAAAGAAGTTGGATTACTAGCAAGAAAATCATTGCGAGTGCCATTTGCATGGAAGACCAACGAGTAGTTTTGCCTTTTCCCTACTTTACTCTGCATCTAGTCATTCTATATCACGATTTAGGCTCTAGCAACTGCTACTTTGTAATTTCTTCTTTCTTTTGTTAAGTCACAGGCATCAATATACGCTACTAAGATTTTGATGGACTTGAACAATTACTGTCACTGGAAGCACCTCCATTTCAAATTTGAAAGACACAGCGAATGGAAGTTGCAAACTTCATTTTGGACTAGCATCGAGATCTCGTAGAAAATCTAAATACACCCAAACTAGTCACTAAAAAGATACTTCATGGAAACAACTTACCTCTTCTGCGGCGGAGGGGACCGACTCCGAGAGCTCACACTTCGCGAGGGCGAGGAGGACGAAGAGATTGACCGAGAGCGAGACCGGGAGCGGGAGTCAGAACCGGAGAACGACCGCGACGGGGAGGATCGGGACCGAGCTCTGCCAGGCTTCGCCATGAATGCGGCGGTCGTCGGAAACCCCTAAAACGAAAAACCCTAGGGTACGAATGAGACGGGCAGCGAATAGTCGGAAGGGCTTTCTACTATCCATCACCGTCATGTAATATATGGACGGTAGAGATACGATTATGTTGGAGATCTAGGGCTGTGATCACGGATGAGAACTCGAGAGTGGTAGACAGAGAAAATCATTTTCGAGTTATTAAAATTACAGGGCACAAAATAACTAACTATTATTTAGTCGTAATAATCGAGTTTTAAAAATTAACTAATTGAGTTTTAAAAAAATATTAATTGTTTACCAAGCGAAAAGAGAGTTGGGAGCTCTCTATCCATCGGATCCGAGTAGTGCGCATCCGACGGACTCGGTTAAACACAAAGCGAACCCTTCCCTAATAAACCCTTCCATGGAAAATCAGCGGCTTTGCATTGTTGCAGAGAGGATGGACGACTCCAGTGATTTATGCTCAGCAACGGCGTCGTTGAATTCCTCAAAAGAATCAAAGCGACCTCTCGACTCGCCCTCGGAATCGCCGAAGCAGCCGAAGCTACAGAGATCTGAAGAGGAAACTGGCGAAGGAGGCGACGGGATGAGCCACAACTCAAAGGCCCAGAGGTACCTGATAGCGGTGGAGTACATCGGAACGCGGTTCTCGGGATCCCAGAGGCAACCCAACTGCAGAACCGTTGTTGGCGTCCTTGAGGTCATGTTATTTGCGTGCGATACCTCATTTGATGCCGCTGCTTCTGAGGCAAAAGTAGTGGCTCAGTTATTGGTCGAGAATATGTTCTTTCTTCAATACGACCTGTTTATCTGATAAGTTCATCTTATGTGATTCATGGATTAATATCATTAAGTATTTTTCCAATCCAAAAGTCGAAATGTTCTTTTCGTATTATGTTTATTATCACGGGACAAGAGATTATGACGGGATTTTTCCGTTTACCACATAATTACGTGGCCATTTTTTTTGTGCAAAGATATATTTTTCAGTTATGTGGAAATTAAGGTTGAATATCGTCCAACTTATATCACCAATTCACAGATACAGGGATACCAACGCATTTATGTCTCATGCATACTTTGCTAGATCAATATATTTTGGTATCATACTTATTCTTGATGTCTGAAAATAACTTCTTCGTTATTAAGATTTCATTGACACATTAATGAAAATGTGTTAGAACGAATACCACCTATATGGATTTATACTGATATCGGTGTTTAAATTCTAAAACATAATGTATGTTTTTGCTGTTGCTAAACCTAAATCACATATGTTAAATTTGCTTAAGGGAAAATGTTTATAAATAAGTTCATTGGTCTCCTGTAAATCCGAGAAGTTCTTCTTGCATTCCACCAGGCTAAGCAACAAATCATATTCGTTTTATTTTAACATCATACTCGCTTAATTGCCTTGCTTAGCATTTCACCTGATTCTACCAGTTACTTGGTGCACTGAGATTCACATTAGTCTGAGATTTGTGAATAGTGTCAGGAAGACACAAATTGTCTATCTGGATCTTCATTATAGTGTTTTGCTCAGTTTAGTAAAAAGTTGTTTTTTTCTAAAAATGTTGATTGTTACTAGGATATGATGAATTATAATATGATCATTATAATATTTGGAGGACGAATTCATAATTGATTACAATAAGTGGAAGGAAACATTGGAAGAAAATGAATCTTATTATTTCCTCTGTAGACTTAAAATACATAATTACATGTCAAATGAGTTATTATCTGTTGCATTTTGAGATGGCGACTTGACGATCTTGGTGATAGTTATTGCATCAGTATCTAATTTCATTTTTATCCACATCATTTTCCCTTGATTTTTTGGTATTTATATGTGCTACCCTACATACCACGCTAAAATACTAGTGCAGACATTAATTCTAGCTTACTTTGTTGTCAGTTTGCTTGTATGATTTAGCTTGCCTCATAGGAAATTAACAATGGGTTTTAGTCTCCAGTAGACATTGACAGTAAA
Source organism: Alpinia galanga (assembly GCA_037177395.1). Taxonomy (NCBI): domain Eukaryota; kingdom Viridiplantae; phylum Streptophyta; class Magnoliopsida; order Zingiberales; family Zingiberaceae; genus Alpinia; species Alpinia galanga. The sequence goes on along the minus strand of JBAMHZ010423264.1, from coordinate 4,507 downwards.
AATTGGAAACTGGCTTTCTGTTTTCATCTCAACTTCTTTCTGTTTTCATCTCAACTTAACAACTGCCATAAAACAAGGAGTATGTTATCTACTGGTTTGTATTAGTAGGGTACCAAATGGCAACTGGAAATTCTATTTCTTCTTTATCACTATACAAGTTTCACCCATGAAAACTTCATCTCAGTCAGCAATGTGTGTACATATATATATATATTTATTGATATGTGATGATTGATGCAGGAAGCTTTTCACAAATTTATTGGACAGCCAGTCTCAGTAGCCTGTTCTAGTCGAACGGTAATTTGCTTTATGCTTTTTGGTTATTTTAGGAATTTGGAATTAGACTTTATTTCTACCTCTCTTATTTAGCACCTCGAATAGACTTAACAAATTATGGTTCTCTTCAAATATGATCTCTGCTCTATGCTTCTGATGTATTAAGACCCATTTATTTATTATAAAATGGAATGTGGAACTGAAGAAAATGAATGTTTTAGAAAATTATGGAACAAATTCATGTATCTAACTAGGAGGTGTTTCCAAGTTATTACCTAGAGCAACTTGGGAATTTAATTCTCAAGTTTTATGACCAATCACACTTTAAAACTTCCTACCTTAAGACTTTCATATCTGAAAACTCTTTTGGCATCATTCTCTCCCACTAGGGAAGAGAGAGAACTTATCTCTTATTGAGATGTCAATATCTTTCAATATATCAGAACTTCAGTGTCCTTTAATTGTTTTCTCTTGTGAGATGTAGATTGAGGCATTTAATTCTATGAGGGTCAAAGCACATAAACTTATAATATTTCTGATGGTGCTAAATAAGTTGGTAGAAAAGTAAATTTTTTATTCATCTTCTACTTCCTCATCCTGTAACCCACCTAGATTATGTTTAGACATCCTTCTTCGCCTTTGTGCCCTAGTCAGTGCTCGCTATTGTAGAGCTTGTCTTGATTTGCATCAATCCACCATCTCACACATGCAACTACCAACACTTACAAACCTCCACCCACCCGCTAACACCAACACTCTGCTTTGACTACTTGATTCCACCCACTAGGTCTAGCGGAGTTCTCCATCCGCTCATCAACCCCACCTTGCAAACACCCATGACAGGGCTACTGCTGTCTTCTTTGCAATACTAGCACCACAGATCATCTTCCTTCCTCCTCTCCTCTTCCATCAATCTATTTGCAACAGTGGAACTCGTCTGCTTGTGTTGCATTACCAGTGTCATTGTCTCTGTGCCTCCTTTGGAAGTCAACCCCATTTCTGCTATGGAATCTGGACTCGCCTCCAAAAACATGCTTGTACTAGATTTGTCATCACTGTATCCACCACCACCTTCTCAACATTCACTACAATCAGATTTACCCTTTCTTCACACAAGTCATTGATGCTTCTGACTGGACGTACACCAACTTGTGATTTGCAAAATTTGACTTGTTGTTAGGTATGCGAGAGTGTATCATTTTATTAATAGTTTGGGCCTCATATATAACAAACGAAAACAATGATTTGTAAACAAAATGTAGTGAGAGGTGGGCCTATTAATTACCAGGATTTGATACTAGCTAATTTAGGATCTAGTCCACTATCCTTTACAATAAGAAATTGAAAGAAAAAGGACACCCAAGTGCAATTAATTAAGATGCGACAACTTCAACAGTAGACTTGATTTGCACCAGCTAGGTATTTTATTACTTTGTAAATTTTTTGCATTTAATTAGTTGTTCTCACAAAATCAAAAAAATACCATAAAAAGTTTACTTATCAATAATCTTAGTTCAATGATTAAGAGAAGAAACCATCACTATTGTGAGTGTGAGAGATATAAATGCTAATTGCAAAGATTTTAAAATTAAAATGCAAAATGGGCCAAAGTTTAAGAAAACTATCTTATGTAACTTAGTCTAAATCAAACAGAAAAAGAGGAAGAAACCAAAGATATGCACTCAACCATTTGGCAAAGATGAATATGGGATATAAATTATGGTACTTAGCATATTAAATACTTAAGTTAAACCACAATATATGTCACATAAAAGTGTACAAGCACTTTTAATACATATTCATTATGTGGGGTTGCATAAATATTGTTTCCATTTAGGCTCTTGCTAGGATCCAACTCACACCAAATTCTTACTTGAGTTTTAACGAAGTTGCACGGGTAATCGAAACAGTATGGTTTTGGTGCTGCATTGCTGCACTAAATCAAACCATACAAAATGACTGCAGAGTATGGTGCATTATGAAACTGGTAGGTGTCTTTCATTTGTCATGCCTTGGGATTATTTAATTGCTAATAAATACTACAAGGAAAGAATAACTATGTTTGCCTTGCTGGAGTCCAAAAATTACATATTTTAATTCCACATTCATCAGTTGAGCTGCACATGTAGTTGTGTGTCTCACCACTACTGTTATTTTGCATACTTGGTTGTCAAATTAATTTACTTTGCAAGTGGATCAGGCGAGTTAAAAATTTTCTCATTTTTTCCAGGATGCTGGAGTTCATGCATTGTCCAATGTTTGCCATGTTGATGTTGAGCGAATAAGCAAAAGGAAGCCTGGAGAAGTGGTACGTGATATACAGAGTTATTTAAGTGTCTAACATTCACATTCTGGACGGACACTTTTTCTCTCTCCTACACTTACTAGAAATGGACAATTTATCTGTTTTTAGTCAAATCCAGTCATTTTAAAAGAAACATTGTTCGGTAATCTGTACTCTAGTACAATTGTCATTTTCCATTGCTTATTCTTTTGATCTCGGATCCATCAGTTTTCTGTTGTTACTATTTTTTTTTTGTGTGTTTATATGGCACATGTCTATAGATGCCTTGTTTTACTATGGAATAGAATTGATATTTCATGTGACATACTTTGCATTTTTGCAGTTACCACCCCATGAACCATGTGTTGTAAGACGTGCCATGAACCACTTTTTACAGGTTTGACTGTTTTCTATGTCAGAAATATCATATTTGTATCTGTTGTAATAGGCTTTAATTTTTCATACCTTTTGCATGTTCTCATGTGCTTTTATGTGCAAAAGATAAATAATACATCTAGTATTTTCACATTTTTAGATTATGGATATTCATTTCTAAAAATGTTCAGCAGGTGTTTACTTTGATGTTATGCTCCTGAGGACTAATCTGGATTAATATTTCTTTAATTTCTTACAATTTATTAATGTTGATAGTTTGATAATTGAAATAATCATAGATGTTTTTTCTTTGATCTATGACAGAAATGTGAAGGCGACATATCAATAGTTGATGTTCGATGTGTTCCATCAGATTTTCATGCTAGATTCAAGGCCTTTGAGCGGACGTAGGTAGCAGAAAATATCTTCAATGTGAAGTTGCATTATGTGCTTCTCATCATTTATTTTATTATAGTTACTGATTTCAGAACTTGAGATGATTAGTAGATAATTAACATTTCTAAGCAAAAATTTTGTTTATGACGTCAAAAGGGCTCATATGTGCGGTTGATTCATTAGAATATTCTCATGCTTCATGATGATAAAAACCTTATGCTCGTCGCTTAATTTATGAATACATTGTTTGCTAGTTGCTTTAATCTCAAGTAGCACACATGATGCACAATCAAACAACTTGCTATATATATTTTCAATTTTTAAAAAACTAGCTCATTGTTTTGCTTATGCTCCTCTAATGTTGTAAAGTCCTTTGCTAGTCCTATTCTATTTGCTCCTGCAACAAGTCCATCGATGGAAAATATGTGCTAGCTGCTAAAGTCAAAGTGTTAAAACATTAATTGTGTTAAACTTTATGATTTCTAGTTTCTGTTAGCTGTTGATATCATGACCTCAGCCCAACTGCTTTTACTACTGATTGTCAAATCCACGAAGAATAAGCACAATGATAACTTATCATATAAAATAAAATATAAGTGATTCCAAAGTTCTGTAGGAATTTTTCAGACTCTGTTGCTTACTGTTTTGGTTAATGATATTTGTTGTTGGTCTCTCTGTCTCTCCCCCTCTCCTTGTGTGCCTGCATCAGTAGAGCTCCTTATTTTCCTTCCTGGGTATGTGTCTGTCTTCTGTGGCATATCTGACACATACGTTAGCAACTTGGCATATTAGTGGCCAACCTTTGCTTGCAGCTGTTTCTTGGTTGGCTGATAACTATTACCACAGATTCCAGTTCCTAAAAATGTCTTCCAATAGATAAGTAAAGTTTAAATCTTCCTTTGATATTTTCTTCCCTGTTCAGATTGCTGGACACCATATTTCCTTAGTTTGTGTTCCTTAAGGTTGATTACATCTACATGCTTTCTACACAGTTAATTTAGCTGTGCAATGGCATGGTATGCTGTCTCATTCACTATTGCAATAATTGAATCTTTGATATATATTTCTGTTATTTCATAGAAGGAAAATCTATGTTATTACATTATTGGAAAAACAAAGGAGTAAGCCTTATTTATATCCAAACCTAAGGCTTAGTCTAAGGAATAAATCAAACCT
>JBAMHZ010423253.1:0-11426 GCA_037177395.1 Alpinia galanga | reverse complement strand
AATATTTACTCACTACATATTAAAATTTATAGTTTTTTAATAAATATAACGAAAAAAAATTAAAAAAAATATACGTGGGGTGGGGCTGGCCCACCCCACGTGTGCTTGAACGCGTTTGAACGCGTTCAAGCGAAGGGGTGTTATAACATCCCTTCGCAATGTGCGTTAAAACCAAATGAGGTGTTATAACACCCTATTAATCAGCCGTTGCAGATGCTCTTAGTAGAAGTCCCAAGTATATACATTTTGATGTTTTTTTACAAGTCAACGGGGGTCAAGAAAATTTGACTCTAACAGAAAAAATAAACTTTGAAAATTGATTTTAAATATTTTTAAACATTTTTTTAATCGTTAAAATAATAAATTTTTAATTGACACCAAATATTTAGAATATTTGCACCCGTCATGATTTACCTATTAAAAACCTTTTAAAAAAGTCTCTTAAATTGACAAATTCGCATCTATTATTTTGTTTAACAGAATCGCGATATATACTGTGAGTCATTAACTCTAATGAAATAATATCATAAATTTACTAAAGCTAAGTGAAAAAAAAAAAGGATGAACCATTTTGACAATTCTGGCGGCAGTTTCAAAAATCGAGAAGTTATGATAGTCAAACGAGATTTTTCCAAAAAAAAATTGATGATACCTTGCGATCATCCGTTAAAAGTTGCTGTCAGATTCGTTCTACAAGATTTCTTTTCCCTAATTACCCCTCCATTTTCCAACAATTAGCACCCTAAACCCTTGATTTTGCCAATTGTTTCCTATGAGCCTCTTTCTTTGAAGATTGTAAGCCTAAACTTCGAATGAGTTTGCTCCATTGCTCATAAAAGCTTACTTCCTTACCCTCGTTTAAATGGTGATTGTGGATTTCCTATTGCAATATATCGAACACACAAGTCATAGATCTATGGAGCTAAACTTGCGATCATATGTCCCTCGAGGCACGGTGCAATGATAAAAGCGTAGAAAGCATTCATTGGATGACATAGTTTGATTCTTTGCTGGGGCACGATTCGGCAATGAATTTTTGAAAAATCCGTGAAGACGATCCTCTGTGCAGGAATTTATCTGGCGGATGTAATACGACTTTGGCATTAGACAACCTTTCAGGGATGACACGACTGCGGAGGCCGGACTGACGCGCTGGAGCTGCGAGTACTTCCTTGATTTACCTTGGTGGTCGGTGAAGATCTACTGGGGCTCCGGCCTCTTCCAGCTCTACTGTTGAAGAGGTGTCTTCGAAGGACTGTGGGGCAAGGTTGATCATCCCTATAGATTAATCGGGCCGAAGGTTCAGACTCTGGTGCCAATAAACAAAATAAAAATAAAAAAGAAAATAGTTGAGTCAAGTTAAATATGCGAATTGAGTCGAACAAACTTGACGGAGTTAAATAAGTTAGATAGATAGGCTTATCAAACCACGTGAGCAGATCAATCATTAGGTCCAATAGAACTGTGCAACTGAATCGATTGATTCAGGATACCAACTCATTCGAGGTGAAAAAAGAATAATAAAGGTTAGAAATGCGTTTGCCGGGAGTCGAACCCGGTCTATTGCTTGGAAGGCAATTATCCTAACCGTTGGACTACAAACGCTTAACGACGAAAGTAAAATGTTTTTGCTATTAATTATTAGAAATCGTACATCTAAAAATATTTTTTTTGATTGAACTAATTTAATAAATATTTCATCGATAAAGAATATAAATAGAGTCTCGGAGCTATCAGATTCTTAGCTTTAGAAAAGGAAAATAACATGTAGGGCCTCTTTCTCTGGTGGACTAAAGAAAATTAATGTAAAAGTATTAGTTGAAGATAAAATAGTAGAAGATTTATTAAGCGAGTTTACAAATTTCACACTTAATTTTTTTTTAAAAACAAAGAAAAAAAAAAGAAAGATGAATCGTGAGTGTATTTAGATATGGAGTGGAAGTATTTATAAGAAATTTAAAAAAAATTATAATGATCTTTAAGAAAATTTTAGTAGATATCCTTGTAAATTAAATTATGCTTTCTAGTTGAGGAGCAATATGATCGTCTGAACAAAGGTTGGACGAAAACACTTGGCCCATTATGACATGTTTGGTGCTCTAGCCTCAATTTATTTAGGACTAAGTTTGATCATACTCGACACAGATTACAGAAGAAAAAAAATGCATAAGCGAAATAAACACCTGGATAAGAATAAGCTTATGGATTTTTTTTTCTTCCAAATTTTTGACACCTTGCAAATGAATGACAGATATATATATATATGTACATAGCATAATGCTGTGGGAATTCACATTAACAATCGACCAACTGTATTTTGCATTTATATAAAATATCTCCAAAACATAAATATTTCAACTGCTAGGAAGGAACAAAGTTCATGCAAATCGGTGGATCAATCCTAAAAATTGAGAGGATTGCCGAAGGAACAGTCCATATCCCATCGCCACATATCAGGCCTGATGCAACTGCTCCAGCGTAGTCCTCAGCTTCCGTCTTGTTCAACCGTTCCCAGACGAACAAAATCAGTGTCCCGACGAACATATCAATTGCAAAATATGCTCCAATGTAGAAGGGAACTGCCATTGCCATTGGTATCGGGATGTACTTTGATACGGTCGTTGGGGTTACATCCCTGAGAAGATTAATCGCTAGTGCAGCTACAAAGAACCCGCAGCAGAGCTCCAGGCAATGCTCTGGCAGCGCTGAGAAGCCTTCAACGCCTAAGATGGCCATTTCCCGGTATATGACTGCATACGGAGCCTTGTAGACACTATCAGGTGACCCAATGTCGAAAGCAGTCCAGTAGAGCCAAAAGGTGAGAGGAGCAATGACACAACCTAAGGCTGTGCCAATCAACTGGGATACAAACATGGACCTCGGAGAGGATAGTGTAAGGTAGCCTGTCTTGAAGTCCTGCATAAGGTCAGCAGCAGTAGAAACAATGGACATCATAACACCACATGCAGCCAGGCCGGCGATGACCCCGCCGTTGCTTCCGACCAATGAAGCAAAGATGAAAAGTCCAATCTTCCCGTAGGTCGAGGCAAGACTCCAATCAGTGAGGCCAGTACCATAGGAATTACAGAAGGCCAGTGCAGGCGCAACAATGTAGCACGCAAGGACCAGGTACCATCTCATCTGAGGAAAGATGTTTGGAATCACTGCAGTTGATATAGCGGCGAGACCAATGTACCCAGAAGCTGCAAACCAGGATGGTATGCTATCCTTTACAAATGTTTCTTCTCGTAGTTTTTCTTCAGTTAAAAGCTTGGAGCTTGCATCATCTGCAGACAAGTTGGTTAAAAGTTACAAGGATTTTTATTTTCCCTCAATATGAATATGCATTTTTGTCACAAAATAAGTATGACACGGCCAAGTTGTTGTTATTATGGAGTAAAAGGATAAAACAGATTTAATGAAGATGAAACAATAATAGAGACAATAATGTGCATAGGTTACGGTACAATACTAAATTTATAGTGAAGAATTGGTCATTAGTGAGTGTGAACGATCATGTTCATCGCAGTCATTCAACCAAACAGTTTGCATAAATTGCATTAGTAAATACATTGAGAAATATGAATTTCTGTATTGCTTCTTGGCTAGATCATTGTCTTTTGCAAAGAAAAAATAACAAGTAATTTTCTGGGCAACATATCAACAAAAATAGGTACCTTCAGGAGGAGCTACCAGTGGGAGTGATACCCACTTTGAGCGAGCATTCAAAATTTCCTTTACAGTTATTATCACTATTTTAATCAAGTTGTAAAGACCATCTCCTAGGATAAGAGAGATTGCAATGAAAACCTGCAGATAGAATTTAACAACTGCAAATCAGAAATTCGGATAATGACTGGTTATGAGTTATTCTACACAAGCCAGAAAATTTAAAACACAACTTCGATGAAATCACAAATCCTAATGTAACAAGTACTTAAAAATTAGATAGAACAAACAGAATCAGTACAAGATGAAGCAGATATCAGAGTCCAAGGTTCTAAATGATAATCAGGTACATCATTAAACATGAAATATACAACACATTAACGTGAGTGACAAACAAAATCCCTATGCACAAAGGATAAAGCATATTAGCAGTTTCACGGGAACAAATGCCACAAACATCCACAGAATGTGATGAACCACCAAGTTAGGCAAGAATTTATTTGTTTGACATGGGCTCATATCAATGAATTTTTTAGATTAACTAATATATCATAATTATTATGACATTGAGATAGGCTCAACACATTCAACATAAACTTTAGTAACTTCCGAAAATATAAAATATTACAGCAACATTTGGTGATGCTTGAATCATTTAGGTAAGAGAATTAGATAATACTAGAAAGCAAATCTACAATATGTTGCAGAAAACAAATTTCATACGAGAATTTTCTCAAAGTGTAATCTCTAGTGAATTATGTTGCAGAAAACAATATAAACAGAATTAAGAAAACCATTATAGTTTCTTGATAGAATAAATAATAGAAACCCAATTAGTGACTTAAATCTAGTATACAAACTTTGATGCTTCTGACATTAAAAGTTGGAGCAAGTATAGTTTAATCTAGTTAGTTGAAATATCACAACCACAAAATCAAAGTTCCACTCAAAACCTATATTTTCCCGAAAGGATGTTTAATAAACTAAGCACCTCCTAGTCCCCGCTCCCAGCATGACTAAAGTCACATCATGTTGAAAGAGTAATCTGAGAGCGCTTGCAAATTCATGAATTAAATTGTGTCAAATTCTACATATAACTAGAAATCTAGAACCATAATATTTAATTTAATTAGGAAAATCATAAAGATATGGTGATAACTGTCAAAGGGAATTATAAATGGATCCCATCAAAATAACGCCCCAAACTAGAATGTTAAGCATGTGCAACATTTCCTGCAATCAACTACCTTGTTACTATTTAGATTGCAATCTTAGTGTAGCAAAATTTAGAAAACCTTCTACATTACTCATTGTTTTAGGGCAAGGTTTTAGTTATATCTATAAGTTCAACACAGTTAAAATAGAGGTCGGCTATTTTACAGGAGAAATTTCCAGATGGCAAACCATCTGTAATACCTTATAACCATAGAGACCTTTAAAGTCACTACTTCCAAGGTTATCTGGATACCAATTCCCAGCTTTAGTAGAGATGAATGGCCAAAGGAAACCCCATGATATAATGGCTCCAAGCAGGACTGAGCAATTAACAATATGTGGGCAGATGAGACCACATCCGACATATGTAGGGCTAAAATCAAAATAAAACCTGCAAACAGGTAAGCCAAACAAAATTAGATAACATAAAGATTAGAGATCCCACGCTGGTATAGGGAATTTTTCCTGATACATTCTTTCAATTTGATAAAATAACAAATAAATATAAAAAGAAGAGGGGCTTTGATGCAATAGTAAAATTGTTGTCTTGTGATCTAGAAGTCACATATTCGAGTGCTGAAACAGCCTCTTGTAAAAGAGAGTAACACTATATACAATAGACCGTTCTCTGAAACCCCACATGGCGGAGGCTTTGTGCACCGAACTGTCCTTTAGAAAATAAATACATCAATATCAACCAAGCCTTATCCCACTAGATAAGGTCGGCTCCTTTAAAAAAAATAAATTTGCAGGGGCACATGCTGATAGTAAAATTTTGCAGAGTGTATATGCAGATTAGATTGATGGAAAGAAAGGTTCAAGCTGAGCAATCTGGTGGTAGCTCACTTGTTACTTTATTGTTGGCTAGCATGCACTTAACAAGAAACAAATGGTTTTTCAAATAATAGAAACATCAATGAGACAAAATTAACTGAAACAGCCTAAATTTGCCTAATGGAAACAGAAAGCATAAAGGTAGTTTCAGAGAATGCTTACGTATTCTTAAATGCTACAAGGCCAAGACTAGGGAAATTATCAAACCCACATGAATCTCCTACACCACTGAAGAACCATTTAAAGCAGCACCAGAAAAAACTTAGGCTTAGATACTTTCCCAGGCAATGTACTTGTTTCCTGCAGTATATTGCATAACAATCAGCAACCCTAGAGAAGCATAAATTAGGGAGTTCAATGTTGTCAAAGAATTTAATTATGTTTCAGCATATTTTTTGAACAAAGTACAAGAACTAACAATATAGATAACTGTGAATCAATTATTTCTCTTGATCATCAGCGATAGCAATTCATCAATCAATAGTGAAAGCATATCAACGCTTTATAAACACTGGGCATTAATGGGAGCATGACACCAGAGTCATCCTTTTTTTTTGTTCAGCATTCAGTAGCTTACATGAGTACTATTATACATGTAAAAGTAATTCAGTTGCACAATCTCATGAACAAAAGAGTCCTTTCTTTATGAATAACTTATCAGATGACAATTCACATCAGTGAATTCTTATTTTTTTCCTTAATCAAACTACCATGTAATCAATACAAAAGAGAAGTATGAAGAAATCAAATAAGTGGTCACTGATTATTGATATACGTTTTAGCTGTATTGCACTTCCAGAATGTTTCAGAGCTGACGCAATTCATTAGAAATAAGAATTTAATAATAGAACTTATTTAAAAATTTGTATGAACTAATTTTCCTGTTATGAATATCATTTTTCATAGTTAAGCACCATATAGGTAAATAAGCCAATTTATATATCTTACTCTGCAAGCTCTGCTCCTGTGTCAGTGTGAAAACTGTTTATTAACAATGCCGTAGCAGTCCCGCTAGGGTACGTAAGCTTATAATCGATTACCATTACCTGAAAATTCAAGCAAGACAATAGATGGAATGTTAAATCAAAATTTTTGCTTTTCTTTAAATGCCACTATTTACTCTTTATCTATTCAGAATTTGGACATGGCATGAGTAGAACTTGCAAAACATTAGGCTGAAATCTATAAATTCTTTTGTTGCTTTTATTTGGCTCATCTTCCTTGTAATTCAGCATTGAGACAATATTGTGCAATTGTGAATTGCACAATTGGTAAAGCCCAGCTATTTTACTTATGTTATTAATGAAGACTGCAATAGTTCTCTCTGATATGTAACATAGATCTTCCAGACGGATTTTCCAACCAAAAAAACTTCAAAATAATACCTCATTATAATCATCAACCTATGTTTATTCCAAATATTTGAAATGGACTACATTATTATCCTTCCCTTAACTCAATGCAAGGCTTATTGCCAGTAATATTCAAATGAATTAAATCCTTTTTTATCACATTAACTAAAATTTTGTTTGTCTCCTTTATCCTTGCACTGTCTATCTAATTGACTCATCTCTTCTAAAAATAGGCTACATTATGATACAATGACATGTAAATACCTCTTAACCATGATAAAGTAGTACCATGAACACTCACACATGGAATATTAACTAAATATCAGAAGCCCCTAGGGTTTGCTCGGACGGCCAGCGCAGCTGTGTTAAAGTCCGAAAGGGCAAGGGGTCGATTCTTGGGTTTCATCGCCAGGCTACCGATGACTCTGCATTTCTGTGCTGGCCGCCCTGGGTTCCTAATTTACCCCCCTCCACACGTAGGGCAGCGGTGGGGGGCCACTAATGTGGCGGTTCCACATATTAACTAAATATCAGAAGATTTAAACTCTAAACAAATAAGGAATCAAAACTGTTGAATTTCCTAGGTAAGAAAGATTTTTTATACATCATAGACGCACAAAAAACAGCTTAAGCTTCATTCACATCCTGCAAAAGTCACCAAGATAGTCATACTTCTTATCTTTGTTAAAATTCCTACTTGGTTTCAAGGTACAAGATAATGCTGAAAGATTTCTCAATATGTAAACAATTGCAAACTAATTATCAATCTTTGTAAAAGCAGTGAGCTTATAAGCCTAGAAATCAGAGTTTTCCATAACTTTGCTTAGAAATTACCATATTCCAAAATAAAAAATTGATTAACTTTTATTCCACTCTCCACCCAATGATGTAAAATAAACAAAGATGATATAGTGCTTCATATGGCAATGTTTACAACAACGGCTACAACAACAATCAAACCTTATCTCATTAGGTGGAGTCTGATATATAAATCCTTCTATGTCATTAGACTCTATCTCTTACAATATCATCATCTATATTTAAATAAATTATCTTATTTTATTATTGCTAACCAAGTCTTCTTTAGTTTTTCTCTTTCTCGTTTGATTTGTATATTTGTAATAGTTTCATATCGCCTAACTAAAGCATATACCATAATGTTATATCCGCAAAATTCAAAATAATCATTGCACATGAATTAACAAGGAAAAGAAAATCAAATTCAAAAAACTAACTGACAAGCATATCTTCGTTATTCAACTTACATAACTATACCAAGCATGTGACATTGACTTATCAATTGTAATTATATGTAAGTTAATAATTCTGAAGTTAGAAATCCAAATGACTTATGTACTATCTGACAGACTTGCTAAGTAAAAATATTATTAAGATCCTTGAACACCACCAAATGACTTATGTACTATCTCACAAATTGGTGCCCGAATAGCTAACACATTTTTTTTTTGGAAGCTTCAAGAACTTTTACAACAAATATTCAGGTTAAAACATATTAACTTGCAGTTTACAATTGTGTTATATCCAAACTAATATTGACAATACAAAGAACGATACAATTTTAATCTAATAGGACAAATAATAACTACTATTCTAGCAGACAAATTCTGAAGTTAAATTGTGATAGATTCTTAATATCAGGTACCTTGCGCAGTGTCACGAGGCGAAACAGCCCAAGGAAACTCACAACAAACATGAAACCAATCATCCAACCCAGAGAAGGATTTTTAACATCCTCTGCTCTGTTACCAGGATAATCAACTCCTATAAGTTCATATGTCCTTTGATCCATAGAGAGCATGTACGAGCCAAACCCTCCTGTCGGAAAGAATCATAATCACAGTCATCTCTGTTTTTCAATTTCTAACTTAGAATTGAAAGAACCTATAAAATGCTACAATGAATCAAATTTTAGAACAATAAAAATCATCAGTATAACATTAAAAGAGAACCGATCATGCAGCCATCGATACCTCACTTTCCAAGCTCAGGAATCAAACATACTTGCAGAGATAATTTTTCTAAAAAAATGCAGAGAAAAATCTAAGATTAGGTGTTTTTGAGTCAGTTAGAACACAACTTGATTATCTCTTTACACAACTTAACCTCCCTGACATCTAAGGCTCTACGCTTATATTCTACCTTAAACAGTCTCACTTGGAACCTTGGTTGCCATGAGGCAATATTAATCCTTGTTCCTTATTTAATTTTCTCGTTCTTTCCGGTTCTAGTTTCAAATTGTCCACGCCCTTTTCTTTGTTCTTGGCTTGAGCACTAACGAAACATATTGAGGATGGTTCACAAAAGTAAAAATAAAATAAACACACATACGAATCGCAGCTCAAACAAACAATCATCGGGAAGAAGGCAAGTACCACTGAATGCCAGTCCATAGCACGCCACCACGCACGTCTGTATCACCGTGTTCTCCTGCCTGGTGAATGGCTTCGACCACAAACCGATCCGCGACGCGAATTCGGTCCAACTCTTGATGAAGAAGAAACCCAGAAGCCCAGCGGCGACGTTGAGGGACGGAATCACCCCGACGGTGAGGTTGAGTTTGTGCGTGATGATGCAGAAAAGAGAACCCAAGAGCGCGCTGACCAGCAAGCCCCTGACGGTAATTTGCTCCTTCCACGGTGGGATAATTTCTTCGGCATTCTCTGCCGACAAAAGCGGCTCCGAAATCTCCGCCGCGGAGGTCACCTCTGTGCCCATTGCAGCGCCGAGGTCAATCTCCGATCGGGGCTGAGGGTGAGGAACGAGGATTTCTATGGGAAAGGAGTTACGGATCGTTGGGACGAGGGAGAAAAAGCAGAGCGGGCGCAGCGGAGAGGACAGAGAAACGAGATCGGAGTGGCTTCGCTTGGCTGTGACGTTACGGAATAACCCAACGTCCGTTCCGTTTCCCTTGCGGTTTTTGACCGGTAGTTTGAAGGTGTCGTGACTCGCCCGGTGACGATACCGTAAAATTATTGTGTTATGAATTGAAGGAGTGCATTTTATATATATATATATATATATATATATATAATATTTTAATTAGCGAACTCATTCACCAGCCAATATTTTTGTTATTATTATTATTATTATTTTATTTTTTATAAATAAAATTTATTAACGCATCAAAACAAATACATTAGTTAGAGTGTCAATAGATTTAAACACATATTTTAATATCAATGAGCATCTTGACACTTTGATCTCAAAATTATATACATTTCTAATTCGCCATATAAGATATATCGACATAACCAACACCCTTACTTTAATGACCATATCATTGCCCCTAAACTCACATTTAAAAACTTATAATGTTTTTTTTTTTTTGCGATGCTTGTCTTTTGTCGCATACTTTAACCCACAAGTCCTTATTAACTATGCATTTGAAGAAAATATATTTTTCTGTCTCATTTGTCATTTAACACAATGGACATGCCTTATCCCATGAGCCAACAGCCAGAATAAAGTGATGTTTGGGTATAATGTCCACTTGTCAAATTGTAGAAGCTCAAGCATTTCATACACTGATCTTCCAAATACTAGGAGTCAAGTAAGGAAGCAGCCTATGCCATTGTGCTTGATTTGCCCGAGATGGTGTCCTGAACCTAAGGTAAACATTTGATAAGGGCAAAATCTTAAGCGTTTACTTACCATGTCCAAAGATCAACACGACCCAAGTGTGCCTTTGTTAAATTGGATGTTCCCACAAAAAAAAAAAAGAAAAAAAAAAGACCTTTGGAAACATTTATCAACCGCTGTTAAAACTATTGAACCAGTTTCCCAACCGTTTCAGATATTAGTGCTGCTAAGGTCAACCAAAGCAGTAAAACTAATCAGTGGTTTAAAACTAACAAGTAGCTTATGATGCATACCTTAAGAAGCGGTTAATAACTAATTTAGAAAGACAATTTGTAGATGCAGTTGTTAACCGGTTAGTAACCCTCGTTGTAGAAGCGGCTGTGATTGGTCCTATAAATTGTTTATACAACAACTTAAAAACACTTCTAAAGCATTAGTTTTAAAAATGATTGTTAATCGGTTGGGAACCCTTTGTTGTAAAAGGAGTCGTGACTGGTCCTATAAATTGCTTATACAATAACTTAGATATACTTGCAAAACATTAATTTCAAGAGCCGTTAAAAACCACTCCTAATATCAGTTTAAAAATTGATCCTATATCATAAAGTACCAGTAAATTTATTAGATTTCCAAAATCAAATGCAATATCAAATTAAATCAATTCATGGTATTCACATTTCAATTTAAAAAACTAATTTATTGCATTACCAAATTAATATATAATATTCATATTTCATTCCAAAATATTAATATATC
>JBAMHZ010423243.1:0-11427 GCA_037177395.1 Alpinia galanga | reverse complement strand
ATAACTCTTGTTATGAGCATGTTCTTAGTTACTTATTATTATAGTATCAGCAAGTGAGGTACCTTATCGTAAGTGGTAAAATTATATCCCGAGGTGTTTTTGGAGGGTTTCTTTAATAAAATACTTCCCTATCTTGTTTCACATCCATCAGTTTTTATTATTAAATAATCTGAATCTAATGGTAAAGGCAGAGTAGGTAAATTTTTTACCAATTCACATCCATCAGTTTTCTGTCTTGTTGGTTAAGTTTTTTTTATCATTTTGTAGAGGTTTTATTGTAAAGACTGCCACTTATCTTTCCTATGTCTTTTATATATAGTCTAGCATAATTAAGAAGTCCTAAGAATGCTCTCAAATTTTCTCTTTTATTTTGTCAGGAAAATTTAATATTTTGTTTGTAATACATGGTTGTAGTTTTATTTTTCCTTTGCCTGTTTTTGCTTTTAGGAAATCTATATGTTTTATTATTAGTTTAATTTTCTTTTTTGAAATAATTAATCCATGTTTTTCAAATGCTATTAATATCATATGTAGGTGTGCTAAGTGTTCTGATTTTGTTTTTAAAAATACTAGTATATCGACTAACCATTTAAAGTGTCCTTATGGGCATGAGAAAAATAAAAGATAAGTAAATATAATTAATGGTTTTTGTTTTTTATGCATAAAATCTTTTCCTTAATGTCCCATTTTAAAGTTGCATCCTGTTTGAAATATGGAATTAAAACTAATAATATACTACAATACAACACACGGTTTAATGGCTCCCGTTTAGCCTATACTTGGTATCTTTCTAATCCTCATGTTAGGTTTATTCCAATTGTGGAAATTATAGCACTTCCTTAACAATCCCACAACTTTGGGTAGCTGACTTACAATCTACTAATTTACAATTAATATTAGGACTAAACTTTCTAGTTTCTCCACAGAGAGCTATCTTGTTATCTTATAATTATACCATTTTTCTTTCTACATCGATTTTTGCACCAGTTTTATCAGATTACCCTTCTTCTTTTCACGCCCCGGAGTGTGATGGAACCCTTGATAAACCCGTCTTATTAACATTCAAACCTCCCAATGGACCGATTGAACTAGTTGAATTAGAAGAACATGTGTCATGCCAGTGCAATGACAAAACACACTGCTCTTGTCTAGCCAGAAAAATAGAAGAACAGTTAGAAGAAGACATAGATCTAGACTCTTTTGAAATTCCAGATGATCTTATAAATACAAAACCATATGACAATTGAAACAAATATATCTTGACAACGATTAAAATGAATGATAGGTCAATACGATGCATACAACATTTTTTTTGGCCAAAAAAATACGCTGTTATCATAGAGGTTCAAAGAAAATCGTTGATGGAACTGAAATTAAGTCGCTGGAAACTCAAACATTGATCAAAAGATTGGTATCCAGAATATTAAATATCAGATATAAAGCTAGCAACTATGCATTTTCCAACTTTTACATCCACAACTTACAAATATGTCAGAGATCCTTAGTTAAAGATTCTAAAATGATGTTGAAAATAAAATTAAAAATTACCAGGTCAGTCAAAAATGACTGTTTGTTGAGACCTTCTAAAGCACTGAATGCAGATTCAAGCACTCGAGATAGGTATGCTACAACTCTGAAGATTACCAATAGGCACATTAGTAGTCATATTTTAACTGCTACCACAAACTCCATCTAACATTAACTTATATGTACCTTATGCAAGCATTTGTTGGTCGATGATCAGGAGCATTTCCATCATCAGGTGTCCGATAGTCTGTAGTTTTCTGCTCTGAAGATAGCAATCGCTCAACCTGTAAAAAGGACATTATGAATTTAACAAAATCCACATATCAGTAAATACATGGAATTTAAGAATTCATAGGTTCCTGGGTGAAGAAAAATAATGAACAAAGAAAGATGAAGATATGATTGCTTATATGAACATTAAAATCCAAAGAAATTGAGACTTGCAAGGGCTGTCACACAATTTAAAATGACAACATATATATGGCTACATAGTGTACTTGTAAAATCATGAAATAATCATGGCTAAGAAAAATTCTAAGTTACAAAAAGACACAATTTAAAATGACAACATATATATAGCTACATAGTGTGCTTGTAAAATCATGAAATAATCATGGCTATGAAAAATTCTAAGTTACAAAAAGGTATCACTTTAAGTTGCAACTACATAACCACCCAAGTTTATCACTTGATGCAACTGGCATATACCTTTTATTCAACATAGAAATAAAAATGGGCTAGTAAATAACTTCTGCATAGCCTAGATGTTATTCTAGAAGTTCCAATGTTTTTCAAAGACACTGAATTGTTAGGACCAATGACGTCGCTAGAGGAATGAATAGCAATTTACTTCGTTGTCAATTGTTAATCATGTGCTCATCTACAACAATTCAATACACAGTGAAAAATAAACAAACACAAACATAAACACAAGCACAGCAAACCAAGATTTTTATATGGTTCGAAACCCCTCGGTTCCTATTCCACTGCCTAGTGTCCTAACGATAGTTCATTAATCTTTCTCCTTTTCAGAAACTTTTAGAGGAAGAAAAACCTCTTACAAGATCTACTCTTACAGACAATACAAATCAAATGCAAATGTCCAAATGAAATACAGAGAAATTAAAATAAATATGTTTTCACAAATGAACTTAATTTTGATTGTTGTTTGTCACTTTTGGATTGCCTCCTGAAGTAAAAAAAATAAATAGCAGCACTCTCCTCTAAACTCCCAAGAACCAATATTAAAATTTTTCATGAAACTCACTTTTATAGGTTTCAATTTGTGGCTATTTTCCGCTCAACAATCGACTGCTTATGGCCATCAGTCGATTGTTCTATTGTAGATTCGACCATTTCACTTGCAACATGGTTCTTTCCCCTTAAATTGGATCATATGAGTCGATTATTCATTATCATCAATCGAATGTGTCTAAATAGTCAAGTCCTACGGTCGATTTCTAAATCTTCTATTTGCTCAAACAGTGGCATCTGTCGACTGATCCTCTGCAGCAATCAACTAATGGCGGTCAGTCAAGTTGCAAACATTCTATTTGCTCCACAATGTCATCGGTTGAGTGCACCACTCGACCGATGAAATAATCGATTGTTAACACCCAACAATCGATTGCTCACACCATTAAACCCCCATAAGCCTTCAAATTTGAGGTTTATAGTTCATTAATCGATTGATACTTCAATTTCAGCATTTCCAAAACTAAAACCTCATTTTGTCTAGTATCTGGTTGACAACAACCTATCAGGACTTCTCTCGCTTAACATTGATTATTGTTGACTCGTGGCAGACTTCACATGCTTAACATTCAATTAATTTTGACCTACCAAGACTTTGTCATTATCAAACATCCGATCCTCCTTGACTTATTTGGATTTCCCTTCTCATGCCAAATATCCGATCAATCTTGACTTGCCGAAACTTCTTCATTGTCAAACATTTGATCCTCCTTGACTTGTTTGAATTTTCCTTCTCATATCAAACATCCGATCAACCTTGACTTATCAAAACTTTGTATTGCCAAACATTCAATCCTATTTGGACTTTCCGACTCACATATAACATCTTGTGCTTCCTGACCTGCTGGAGATCCTATCTACATGTCTAACATCTAGTCCTCTGTAACCTCTTAAGACTCTCGTCACATGCCAAATATCTGATCCTCTATGATCTACTTGAACTTCACTCATTTTATGCCAAGTGTTTAGTTCTCCATAACCCACTTGAGCTTTACATCTCATATTATGTCAAGTGTCCAATCCTTCGTGACCCACTTAGTCTTCACATTTCATATCAAATGTCAGGTCAACCTTGACTAGAGGTCGATTGCACTAACATTGATAAACTCTCAAGCAAATTTTGTTCCAAGACAAGATCAAAATTGTTAGGGATCAATCTACAAAACCCAATGATCCAAGATACGTTTACTTAAAACATGAATCTTCATGAACTGCTAAAGATTAGAACTTATATACTTTAAAAGTCAAGGTGAGACATATTTGGCAAAACTAGATATTAGACTCAATTGGATCTTACAATGAACCGATATGAGCCGATCACATATTTCTTTTGCTGAATAACTCATCCTCAAGACATACAAATCTCTGAGCTAATAATAACTAATCAGAACAAGAACAACTAGTTGAAATTCCATATTTATCTACTACATGATCTTTTTCAACCATTGATCTCTATTTAAAGTGATATCTTCAGTCATGAAAGCTAGCTTTACATCTACTATTTTTATCTCCTGCTCATCTTCTACTATTTCTCTCTATCTCCTACCACTCCTGCCCTGTTAAGTTTGGGGAAAGAGAATAGTCCCTTGACTTACTTAAAGATATCTATTAAAATTTAAACTCATAATAAAACCCTAATCCTAGAACTATCAATATTGGCCTAAACCAATAACTCTAATACTCTTAACACTACCCCTCAGCTAACCCTCTCGCTCAAATTGGAGCATAGATAAATTTATATCAAGCTTGTTATATGGACTATAAAAATGTAAAATAAGACATGATTATAATGAAACTAAAGTACACTCCAGATAGGGGATATAAAACTTGGGAGTTTAGGTAGTGCTGACAATGATCTCTTCCACTATGCCTTTGACTTTAGACCAACACATTGATAAAGGGAAAATTTAAAGAGAGATCTCAGGAAATAATCTCTCGAGACTCAAGAGCTTCAACTGGAGTGGCAACATACAACAGCACATAATAAACTGAGGGAAAAGGAAAAACCTCAAGGTTCCTAAAGAAAAGATGAATAGCACAGATCAACCCTGTGTTAGATGTTGCAAATTAAGAACAAAGCATTTTCTCTATTCAGATTTTCATTATAGACAGAAAGCACATCTTAACCCTTTCCTAGAAGTAGCAAACTAAGAACAAGACATTGTCTTTATTCAAGTGTTTAGTAGCTCAAATGATGCAAATGTAGCACACAAATGAACTTGAACTGATTTCTGAATTATGAGAGAAATTACAATGGAAGAAGAAGCATAAAGGCAAGCAGACAGGGAAATGGAAAGGATCTAGATCTGAGAGAGAAGTAATCAAATTTGAAAAGAATATTGTGATTTAATGAATCAGAAAAAGGAGTTAGTTTAATCTCATAGATCAGAAAGAGATAAGGGAAAGCGAGATAAGAAAGAAGACTCTCTAGAAAGGGGAGACATATATCTAGCAAAATTAGAAGGTCAAGAATGCAAGAAGAAACTAGTTCACCAGTGATGCAAGGATATGAGGTATTGGTCCTATGAGGAAGATTGAAGTCACGAGTGCAGAGTACAGTGAAGAGCTCGTGTTCAAAGGAGAGTGGCATAGATATTGCAGGTAGGATGCCATTCTTCTAGCGAGAGGAACAATAGTTAGAGACTGTTTTGCTACCAAGATCATGATGAATGAGGACAAAAAATATTTTGCTCAACCATCGAATTATTTTTTAAAGGATGTTTGATTCCCATGGCAGCATAGGGTTGTTTGGATGCAATCTGGGGGTAGTTGAAGGACATGATGGTACTGACAGAGGCTTGTCCAGGACAAAAGTAAGGGAGCGAACAGACTAGTAGATGAGAAGAGAAGTTTTGCTCAAGAGGGTCTCTCAGCAGATAACCCAGACCAGATCCAGGTTGGAGAAGATACCCTGCTGTCAACACATAGGAGGGCTGAGAACACTGGAGAAGGCTACAAAAGTGGCAGCAGCTAGAACTCACATGTCCTTAAAGGTGTTGCAAGGAGGTGTTTCACTAGTGGAGCCATATGAGGGAGAAGATATATTGATTGCATGCAAGAGAGGATGTCAGTTACAGTCACACTGTTTGATTTCCCCTCATGTGAGGGAGAAGATATCAAAAATAGTCATGCTCGAGGAGGAAGAAGTAGGGTTATGTGTGATCTCGATTGCATGCAGGAGGAGATGCCAATGGTGGTTTTGTGGCTTTTGTTGGCATAGGGAGGAGAAGAAAGAAGGATGAGGAGAGTCAACATGGGACAGATGACAACCTCAGGCCCTCGAGGAATATCTTTTGGCAAATGTAAACTTCAACATTGTGTATTCTTGAAGTGACGACAAAAGAAGTGGAGGGAGGTCGAGATGGGAAAGGGGAAAAAAAAAGGACTAAAAAACTTGAATAGTTAAAGAGAGAGAAGGTGAACCATTTCCTTTGTACGCTTGGAGAGAGACACAGAAATCGATGCAAAATCTAAATTATCATTATTCAACATTACTTCCATTCCAATCATGTTGTTGCCCTATTTCTTTTCCCATGACTCCTCTTCCAACATCTTCTTTAGGTAGAGCAATCAAGCTCTTTGTATCTAAGTCCTCAAATATTGATTAGGAGCCATTTGGCCACAACCTTTACTTGGTCATAGAGGAGTGTCAACAAAGAGCAAGGAAGGAAGCCTCATTGTGCATGGGTGGAGATCATCTACCCACTAAGCAATGGATGGCTTCATGATGCACCACAGCTAGAACTTGATGGAGGCAAAGAGTGTTGATCAACATTGTGTCAAGAATACAAGGTGTTGGTGGAAATGTCAGTGGCCATTGGGAAAAAGATTGGAAGGTGGTAATGTGATTGATAAAAGGATAACGATGAAGTGAGAAAGGCATTGAAGCTAAGGCAAAAGTCAAAGGAGGCAATGGGAAAATCATAATAGAACCACAATTTAAAATTTCATACTGAGCCAGGATACGGATGAAATTTATCATTCTACCTAGCACCGATACCAACACCGACACTGAGGGACATCACAGCAACTCCGTAGAGTCGTAGATTTGCACCCGCAATAATCTCTATGGGATCCCTGCCGTGATCCCATGGTAACCTCCGTGATGTCGCAAAGATTGCCGCGATCCCACTGCTACCTTCGTAGGGTTACGAGGGCACCACGATATTCACAGTGACCTTAGCGGGGTCATGGGAGCATTGAGATACCCATGGCGACTCTACGGAATCACGATGCGACCTCCGTGATATTGAGGCGCCTCTGCGATTGGCGAAGGTTGCAGTGGGATTGCGATGCTATCAACGCGGGATCGCGAAGGCGCCACATGCTTTTTTCCTTTTCTTTTTTTTTAAATTATTTTTTATATTTTTAAATATTTTAGTTAAGATTTTTATTTTTAATTAATCTATTTAATATTTAAAAAGTATCGAAACCATATCGACATGGCACGATATAATATAAAAACTGTATCGTTCTGATCGCGGATTGAAATCTCAATACAGGTCGAGGTTTTAAAACATGGATAGGACAAAGCTAATCATTTGATGCACTTAAGAAAATGAAACCCTATCATACTAGTAATCATTGTAGTTTTATCAATTTAATGAGGACTGTTGGGACCTTTCTCATAATACGTATTACTAACCCTATTACACTAGTAATGTTCATGATTTTATCAACTTAGCAAGGATATATTGGATTTTTCTCATGATAGCTATTGGATCTACCACTTCCATCAATTTGGGGTTAATATGATCTTGTAATCTTCAGGGACTATAGATGCTTCCTCTATACTTGTTTTTTCTGTTGATGTACATAATGGAAGTTGTTGTTTGTAGGAAGTGTTTTGTTCCCTCCAAGTATACACAATTTAAAAAGGTAGTTATGGAACCATGTAAGTCTGGGGAAAGAGAATTAATATATCGACTTCTTTAAGATATTTGTTGCATGGGTATATATAGGACTCACAACAAAAGCCTAAACCTAGACTAGTCCTCGTAATTTTAATACTCTTAACACACCTTTTAAATCCTAATGGACTCAAAATATAGCCAAATAATCCTAGTTTTTTTAAAATTATCTAACTACAATCTCCTGTTCTTTCAGCAAATAAATAATTTGAGCAAGAATAAGTAAACTTCAAGCCCATGGGAGAAGAACATAAAACCAATTTAGAGATATTTAATCAGAAATATCACTGTAGGACATAAATTCCTGCTTCCCATCATACAATCATCGTGCTCATCAACTCAAAATCCATTTCACCTTAGTCAATGATGCTTTAATAATTCATCAACAAACAATTTGTACCATGAGCCATTTCCCTAAATCATCCACAGATTCTTATTGCAAAATGCATACTTAACAATGCATGAGAATCACCCTTTAGTTTTTTTTACTAGTACTAGGATATTCGAGTCTTCGGCCCAGCTAATCCCTGGGGTTGGTTAGCCCAGCCCCACAATCCTATAGGGTCGCTCTTTCAACAGCTAAGCCAGAAGAGGTCAAAGCTCCAATGGATCTCTACCAATCACTTGGGTAAACTAAGGAAGCACTCGCAGCTTTAGCGGTCCAGTCCGAACTCCGCAGTCGCACCATCCATGAAAGACTGTCCAACGCCGAAGCTTTACTCCATTCGCTGGGCAAACTCCTACACAGAGGACCGCCTCTATGGATTTTTTTGAAATTCATCGCCAAACATAGAAATGATGTAGATTCACCAATCATCATTTTAAACATATCAAACGTGGAAGAGGAAGACAAAAAAAGACTTAGTTAACAACAATAAAATAAGATAAAATGTATTTAAGTATAAATGATGATATAGTAGGAGCTCACTTAGTAAGATATGACCTGATTGTTATTATTATTATATTATATTGTATGTCGTTGAAATTTAATTGGTTCAACTTGATCTATGTCTTGGGGCAAAAGGTGATTATGCACACCCTAAGCGCTCCAATTAGTTGATCTCATAGTCAACGTAAGGGAGGTAAATCACTGAGAATCATTTTAGGTCCAAATGTATGCTAGCATAGTGGAAGGATAAACGTCTCTGTAGAAAATTGATTCTTATTCCTTGGGGCAAATTTACTATTAGTCATTCGCCCCTTCCACGATGACAACTCAATTTATGTCTTAATCTTGTGAAAGAGGTGCATGGCACCCACTAAGCATGTGCATGTGTATTGGACTCTTTGAGGTGCACTTTGTGCATATGTGCATCGTCTCGTCGCGTGGATTTCTAAAATATGATCTTATTTTGAAAACTTAAAAAAAATACTTTAATATAAAAAATTGAACAAGAAAATTTTAAATAAGGCATTAAATGAATTATTGTTATGTACAAGAATTAATTTGAAAAAAAATAAGTATACTTGGAGTTAATTTCAAAACCTCAATGCAGGTCAATTATAGATACTAAATTAGTTTGAGCTTCTAAATTAGTGACTTTCAAAGTATTAGTAGTAGTCTGAGTATAACATTATTTATAATCAAGTTCATTTATATTATATTTTAATTTTTATTGTAATTATTATTATTTAATATGTTGAAAGGTGTCCTTGTAGGAATTTATGAAACATTACATGAATTTATATGACTGTAAAACAAACTTACAGTGAGTTCATCGGAGTTCTTTGAATCTCGATGTTGTTGGCAATCAGTCCTTTTTAGAAGAAGATCTTTCAATATTTTATTTGCTGTCAGGAAGATGATTACAAGTGAAAAGTTTCTACTAATTCATAAATTAAATCTCGACGCACCTTGGATGTTTTTCTCAAATGCAAGACACACAGTCTTGCTACGGCAGTGCTTCTACAATCTTTCTTTGATCTCACTCTATTTCTCTATACTTGGAGGCCACCCCTTTTAAAGGGGTGTAAGACATGCCTAGAGTAATACACCACTTCCACTACTTGCATGCACATCATCGATGATCATGGATGTCATGACTTGAGTAGTGCCACCACGTGCACTACTTGTATGCACATCATGGGTGATGTGTGTGTAACTGCCAACATCTTTCACTCATCTAAGTTAAGTTACAAAGGAAAATGGTCATAAAGACAATTAATAATAGAGATCATTAGTCACAAAGACCAGATAGTCACAAAGACTAACATAATAATATCCAATTAATACTTAGGGAAAATGGTTCGTGCGACAGTAAACATTTTAAGCATTTCATGCTAAGAAAGTTGTTACACCTTACATAATTGCTCATCGAGCAATCATTGCTAAGAAAGTTATTACACCTTACTTAGTCGCTCACTAAATGGTACACAACTATTCTCCAAGTGGCACACAACCATTCTCCAGGAGGCACATAGTCGTTCTCCTAAAGACATTTAATGTTTTACTATTTGTTATTGCAGGAAGCACTACTCCTATGTTTTGATGTATGAAACTTAGTTTAAAGTTAGGTTTACTCATATTCTGATATGCATGACAGGTGTGCAGGCAAGTCCTAGTAGGATACTAGGCAATATATAGGAAGCCCTAGTGGGTCAGGTAGACCACACACTAAGCACAAGTCTTGACAGATTAGGAGGATCAAACACCAGGCAGGAAGTCCAGATGGGTCAGGGAGACCAGAAATATGGAAGAAGTCCAATTGGGTCAGGTAGACTGGACAATTGGCGTGAAGACTAGCTAGGTCAGGTAGACCAAACAGCCGGTAGGAAGTCCTGGTGGGTCTAAATTAGAGGTCAAGCATGGTAAATCCAAATAGATAGTTTAGCAAGTAAACTCCTGAGCAGAGTGGTGAGACCGAGTCCTTATTTGGGGGACAAAGGTAAGCATCAATCCGACAGAGGAGCAACATGGACTCCGAAGTCGAGATTGTGCAGTATTACTACCGTCAACTCATTATGTATTTATTTTTGTGTTAATCCTATTTTATAGGATTCCAAGTGACCGGACCAGGTACGGGTGACCGGGACTGGACTAGGTCCAGGCAACTGGACCTGGTCCAAGCGACTAAACCAAATTCAGGTGCCTGGAAGTCAGGAAGGAAAATGTAGCTAGCGTCTATGAGCATACATGGTTGGACTCCTAGACACCCGGATCAGTTCTAGGCGTTTGGAACTGAAATTTTTCCAATGAGCGCCAAATTTGAATTGGTTGACCTGGAGGTGCTCGGACCAGGTCCAGGTGCCTGGAATCAATGAAATGTCATTTTCTCCAGCTGATGTGGAGGCACCTAGAAGGTGATATAGGTGCCTAGAAGCTGTCTAAAAAAGAAGTGGAGTGTTAGCTCCGAGGAATAGAACTCTCTCACTCATTCCATTCATCTTCGTGTGCTCCAACTTCATATTCGATGTCCGAGCTACGCCGCAACATTTTGAAGCTATGTCGGCACTCTGATTGCAACTCTACATCATTCTTGTGTCAATATAAGTCGTGAAAAATTTTGCTTAGCTTTTTATGCTTAATTCGTAAGGGAAGGTAGAGTGTTACATTTCCCTTTATTCTTTGTAAAAGTGAACAACCTATTAGATCGAAAGGTTTTGATTCGAAGGTCTTTTAGTAATTTTCCCAATGAGGTAGCCCTAGAAGGGTTACGGGCCTTAGAATAGCAATCCGTCAAGGATTGTGAACCAAGTAAAGCCCCTTGTGCATTTACTTTAATTCATTTTTGTTGTG
>JBAMHZ010423234.1:0-11428 GCA_037177395.1 Alpinia galanga | reverse complement strand
ACAAGATAACTATCAAAATTTTACCACATTATTATGCTTATATTGAGAAAGTGAGGGGGAAAAAAGGACACTTGGGTAGAAATGTAAATATGCTTTGTTATGTAAAAATTGCCAAACGTGGTAAGAAAAACAAGCGCGCGCACACAAGAAAGAGAGAGAGAGAGAGATGATTACCATATATAGTCTACTGTGCCCATAAATTGCCTGTTGTAACTGGTTACTTGGGGTTCTCTGGAAGGTCCCTTTGTACCTGCATAGTCCTATCAAAAAGAAAAGAAAATAAAAGAAGAATTTTACTCTGACCTGACCAAAATTATATCAATGAACCGAAACTTGCATTTGCATGTATCTGAAGTAGATCCATATATTCAAAACTATATTAGAAACATTGTCTGTCGTGAAGTCCGAGTGTTTTGTCGCCCAAATATGCTGGAAAGAAACTAAAGAAAGAATGTTAAGTGATTGATTGAAATGGAAAGGAGCTTCTGGATTACTTGATCTTTATAGGTCTGTTCACCTTGCCTCCCTTCGGACCCAAAAACAAAGACTTTAGCTAACGTGATAAAATGTAATTCAAGTGTTCCTTGTGATCAACCTTACATAAGATATTGAGCTGAAGCAGAAATAGTTGGGAGTATATAGCTTGATGAAAACAGTCGATGATGAAGGGAAATTATTGAATCTTTTGAGTCTCTAGAAGATTAGAAATGGAAAATATTTCCATTGGCGAAGAGATAAGTGTGTCAAAGGATTCTAGTAAAAGAAACAGAAACAGGTTTCAATCAGCATGGCCTGGCCTGAAAACATACGGCGAGAAGTAAACAACCAACTGCACTAATATTTCGGCAATAACCCAATTTAAGTAGAAGATTTAAAATGCCAAAGAAAAAGAGTAAACTAATTACCTCTACGTCAGTGTACACACTCCTCAGTTTCAAACTGTGCTCAACACAAGTGCAATCTGTACTTCCTGATGCAATCTCAATTTCCCCAGGGGTCCATGAATATGGGTCATAAGAACGCTTATTAGTATCATCAACTGATGAACATGAGTTATCAGCAGATTCTTTCCAAACTTCAATCCTTGATGGATCCAACGCTGGATCATCGCCGAAATGGCTTACCTCATCAGTCCCCAAAAGTTCTCTGAAAAAGTTAGGGTCAGAATTCTCCCCTAAATCAAAGGTATCTCTCAATGTATCAGCCACATCACCCACAGTGTTGTGATTTTCTAAATCATTGCCGCCGAGATTCACTTTAGAATCAAAATCTGCTGACAGATTGGCCGTTTCTGAAAGTGAATCTTTAGGTTGACAACCTGCACTGATCACATTGTCAGATATGGCAGGGACTGATACCGAAATCACATCTGGCGAGGATACCTTCACTGAAACATCATCATTGAGTACATTTTCAGAACCAGGAGATCTCCGGATGTTAATGTCACTACAAGGAGCTACACTGGTGTTACAGCCCTCTTGTATTTTGTTATGATCAAAGGCATCATGAAAAGAAATACCAGCTGGAGTAGCTATTTGCTTTAGCGAATTGAATGGCTCTTCATTTTGAAATGATGACAACTCACAACCACCATCAGAATCGATTAGAATTTGTTCTGAATGAGGGAACTCTGAAGACCTTCCACCTGACTGAACACCAGCAACTGATTGATTACTGTCGGAAACTTCTGAAGCAGATCCTTGACTAAGTTGCTCACTGTATCTGTGAGTCTCAGTGTCAAGTTGTACATTACTAGAATCAGCAGAACAAACATCAGTACACAAGGTTTCTCCTTTGCCGATTTGGTTTGCAGCTACTTCAAGTGTTTTGTTTGTCCTATAAAACATTTGATTGTCAGAGCAAAGCTGAGATACATTTAGCGGGTTACTGTCATTTTGAGGCAGGCTTTCAGTAAGACCATTTTCTGCTTTAGTTTGAGGTTTGCAATTACTCTCAGTTCCGACGCTCACAAAGGGCTGAGACCTAACAGATTATCAACATTTGATTCACTAGCAAAAGCAAAATGTATGACTTAATAGAATGTCAGTTACCTAGAGGGTGCAGGGCCAGTGTATAACCTTGAAGAAGAAATATGTGCAGAATATTGTCCAGATACCTGATCCTTGGCAAGTCCAGAAAGATTTAGCTACAAGTTGGACAATCAAAATGAAAATAATTAATAAAGAGTAGTAACTCTGTAGCTCCTGGTAGATATCTACTATAAAAAAACAAGTACCTTTTGCTCCGCTATAAAGTTATAAAGTGGACTCTGAAAAAGAACAAAAAGGAAGTATGAGCACAAAAACAACTTAAACAGAAAACAAGAAGAAAAACACAAGCATGAAATAAAAATCAGCAAAAAAGAAGCATCTACACTAATCGAGAAAAGGCACTCTCACTAAGGATGAGATTAGAAGGGGAATTAAGCAAAAACCTCAGGTGTAGAATTGAAATCCCCACAAACAACAACAGGTGCATCGTTCCAGTTGTTAGAAATGGCATGAGCTCGATGGAGGAGCGTCCTTACCTGTACAAAGAGGAATCAACCAACACCAGAAGGTTTATTCTGTGCTTTTTATGATATGAAGAAGAGTTAAATATTGCATAAAATGCTTGGATAAATCAAAATAACTTTTGAATTGCAGCTACACTTGTTAGTTCCATCAACTAAAATCACATAAAGTTTGCCTTAATTTGCACGAGCAAAATCCTATGTGTAAATGAGCATAACTGGATGATCGATGAAAAAATTTCACTAAAATACACAATGTTAATTTCTGTCCTTTAATATAAATAATATTGTGATAAAAATGGATAGATACATGAGCAGATGAACATAACTGGATAATGGATGAAAAAATTTAACTAAATATATAGTGTTATTGCCTGTCCCTCACTACAAGTAGTATTGTGATGAAAATGAATAGATATGAAATGCATTAATATTAACTGAAAATAAATTTGGCAGGAGAAAAGAAGATGAAAATATCTTTATGAGAAATTTTACAGTCTCACAGTACCAGGTTTACGTTTTTAATTAAACAACTTAACATGGCTAGAGGATACACAATACCTGACCAAGCTTGATCTCTCCTCTCTTGGGATTGTAAAGGACATGGATATTACATACCACAACTAAATTGGCTCCGCTTGATTGCTCTGAGCTGCAAAAAGCAAATAAATATTATATGCACCGATCAATACATATTAAAAGCAACTAGAAATAGGTAAATAAATGTTAACCATGAAAAGAAGAAAGCATAATATAGTGCAGAACATCATTCACTGGACTACCAAGAACCCACAGTATGTTCCAAAAGATATTCATCAGAAAGTAGACAAAGGAAAATCATTCATGAATTTGAACAGGATAAAAAGCACACAGACAGAAATTGATTGTAAACAATACTTAGAGTACAGCTGCATGAGGCTCTAGTGCTCAAAAGATCAGTCAAGTGTTTGAAGGGCTTTAATTTGTTTGGGTTCACATTCTGATAAGAGTAACCTTACCATTTCACCAGAGTTGTAAACTTCATGGTAAAGAATGATGAATCAGAATACAAAACTGAAAAAAAAAAAAAACACGCACACACACACACACGTACAACACTGCCAAATATCAGTGAGTATAACAATACTAACAATTAAGAAAAATATATATTTAATTAAACTATACCAGCAGAAATGTACAATGTAAGGCTAGCTAAGTAAATGATACCTTTTAGAAAAAAATTCAGTTTCATTATCAGCATGGCTTATGATCCTTGACTGGCCAATAAAAAGAAGATAATTAAACATAATTGAATATGAATATCAATTGAAAAACCAAAATCAGTAAACAATATAAACATAGATCTTAACTAAACCATTAGAACCTACTTCCAGTACACAAATCTGGGCAACATTATCTCTAAGCCCAAGTTTATTGAACTCAATTGTCTCCTGATACTTCAACAAAAATCTGATTCAGTAAAAACAATAAGGTACGTGAATATTAATACAATTTTCCAAATACCAAATAAGTATTAACAACATAATAAAGTGTTTAGAAGATGGATATTGTGTATTAGTAGAAAATTAAAAGTATGTATATCTATCTGATACAAAGGGAAAAAATTCATTAACCATATGTAGACAGTTAAGAAAAAAAATAAAGATTCCAATTGAACAATAGATCCTAGATCAGGGATTAAAGATTAGTGCAAATGAAGAAATGCATGATTAAGTTGTTGTTGGTTAATAATGGCTTAGAAGCTACCCCATAAAAGTTAACATTATTAAGTTCTAACTTGATGAAGAATCCATTTCGATCATCTATTACTATAAGTCATACTGCAAAGCTAGAATTAGCATTAATAATATACAGCAGTGAAAAAGGGAAGGAGATATCAACTAGGATACAGAATAACTTTTATTCATGCTTTCATTTCAAGGCCATGCATGCCCATTGATCGCACCATAGAAAGAAGAGGTGACAAGAAGACAGGTAAAGCAGTATTGTAAAAGTGAAATTGCAAGATCATCACATGCTCTATGCAGGAAAAACATCTCCCTTGACATTCAAAAACTAGAGTGGTTGGTATTCCAATACCCACATCTCCCTTACAGAAAAAATAATAATAATAATTGCAAACATTAAAGTGAGCACCTAATAGAAACCAACAAACTAAAAGTTTAAATGTGCAACAAAAATAATGAAACTAAGAGTTACAAGTGATCGTGCCTCTTAGTTCTCCAAAATATGGCGCATCCATCAACTGCATTTCCAGTTCGCATCTGATAATCAATCAAATATCACTAAAATTGCTAGAAGCCAGAATCATAATGTCTCTTCATTTTTTTGCATGCACTCTTTTTATTTCTAGGATAACTAGACAAGTAGTACAATCACTCCAAAAAACAATAAACTATATAATATATTACACATCAATGCACGAAATATGTAAATAACTAGCTCATAGGTAGAGCATTGACAGGTATACAATGAAATGCAAGACAATTAAGTACAGTTTGTATCTGAAATTTGACTTGGCTCCATGGGGTTGGTCATAGCATTACACCGCAGCAGCCATGAAAGGAATTTTAAGTTTAAGGTTCTTCAGCAGGAAAAAATATGTAAATACCAGCACATAGGTAGAGTAATTACAGGTATAAGATGAAATGTAAGGCAATTAAGTACAGTTTGTATCTGAAATTTGACTTGGCATCGATCTGCTTGGTCATAGTGTTACACAACAGCCATAAAAGGTATTTTGAGTTTTAAGGTTCTTCACCAAGATGCCATGTCTCATGAGAGTAAGATATAGCATCCACAAGCCAACCTGATATTTAATGTCTAATTCTGCTCAAGTACAGCAGGTCACACCTGAGCATGTGGAATCTCCACATGGTATCCAAAAAACAAATCCTTTAAGTACAAATTCCAATGTCCTGAGTGAGAGATAAGGAGACTGAGTAAATTATCACCAAAATTTTTTGACTGTGATGGCAAACTAATTAGTAAAATTTTTGTTTTGTGTGTGTTAAAAACATGCAATCAAAAGTAAAATTGCATCATGATGCATCTGTTCAAAACTAATGTGTATTTGACTCAAAAAAAATATAAAGGTTTCTTTTTTTCGCCTTTGTAAATCATCTCAATTTAGTATATTATTGCGTAACTATCTCAATCCAGACTCCCACCTGCTTTGGTTCATCTACATGGCTCCTTTAGTACCATCAATATTTTTTGTTAGGAAAAGTAGTCATATATCATTTCAGAAAATTTTAGTCCTATAACCATCTATTATAGTTAGTGAGTTTTCATTGAAATTCACTTAATTACTCCCAGTACCAGATCTTGATTAACCTCATCGGAACATAGCATGTCTGGTTTCTTTTGACTGCATGCATTATTTTAAAATAATTTTGCCTCGATTGTTGACTGGTTGCAGAAAGACATCTTCACCACAGATTTTCAATTTTCAATGATTTTATTTCATTCATTTACAAGGGATAAATTGTCCTCAAAAGGTCTTATTTAATTCATATTCACTTGCTAGTGGGACAAATGGGCATTTCATTCCCTATTCCAAGCATATCTCTTTTGAATCAACAATCATCTAGAATCTCATACAACCATGATCATCAAGCATGTTTGTCCTATCTATTCATGGTCGTCTACATAATTCTTATCACTCTATTGAGCTCTAAGATCATATCACTAGTAATATTCTTATCAAATAAATCATACTAGTTTTTTGTGTGATTATTATTCATAGTTTCATACTAGCCTAAGCCAACAATTATGAGTTAGACACATCTCAATTCTAAACCAATTAAGGATATTTCCAAGCATCCAAGCAAACAGACTCATTGGCTTTCTTTATTAAAGTCAAGTTGTGACAATGAATTCCTCCAACATCATGCATTAACAGTGTTCCTAAAAGAAGCTCCAAAATGGGCTAAGAGATGGGGAATAAAAAGTATATACCTTGAGGAGAACACTATTTTAAACAAGGCAAAAGAACTCTACATTTAGCAGTGTTAATGCAGAAGCTTTGAGTGTGATACCAAGGAAAATTTTTATGCAAAACCAGTGTAAGACAAGCATAACAACCTTCCAAATACCAGTATATCCTTGAGTTGAAAGTTGTTCTTCCAGCTCATGAAATCTGTCAACTTCCTGAAAAGGATATTGAAGTAAGTTACACATACGTTAGAGCATACTTATGTGTTAGTCATAGGAAAAGAAGGTGAAAGTGGTACAAACAAACATCAATCAGGCCCAATCCAAGAATAACTCAAGCAGTTTAAAGAAAAAGAATTACATTTTTAAATGTAGTATTTAGCAAACCAGGTATTTTTAATACTTCATGATACTAATTACATTCTTAAATATAGTATTCAGCAAACCAGGTATTTTTAATACTTCATGCGCTTGATGCACATATCCACATGAAAACAACAAAATCAATCAAAGAAAGAAAGTGGCAACACACACACAAAAAAAAAAAAGTAAAGAAGAAGATGCTGAAAAGTTCTGTCAACACAATGTATAACCATCTATGAGGTAATGTCACATACAGAAACAGGAGATAAAGAACATCTAAAGAACTTTAAAACTAGAGATTGCAAAACCATTTCAAAAGACATCTGATAGTGAGGATAAGAAATAAGTAAATAACCAACAAGAATTAATGATAATGCAGTTGAAAGACAAAGATGTATATGTATTTAAAGGTTTACTATAATAAATGGTTATATGACATCCTTTCAAAGATGATATATGACTACCTTTTTCCAAAAGGTAATGCAGTTTATATTAGACATATGACGATATGTAACCTCCGTCAAGACCCACCCCAACCCAACTTGATTGAGGCCATTTAGCCAAGTCACATAGCATGAATGGGACAATGATTGAACCAAAAAGTCACAATGCCGGTGTGGGAAGAATTTTTATGCCTTGTCCCATCTCACCTCGCTTGTGCAGCCTATATTAAATTTATGATACAAATTTTCCAAATAATAACTGTTTTATCATGTATTTTACTATTATGCCCTCAATCTGACCGGCATGTGAAGTGAGGTGGAGGATGGTGCCCCTCTTGCTATAAAAGAGAGATGGAAATTGAAAAACTCACTCTGCCCCACCCCACCCTGCTGCTATCTCTAATTGTTGGCCTCACAAAAGTGAAATAACCTATAGCAGTTTCTCTCAAGCAAAGAAAGAAAGTTCATAACAAATTACTTTCTGTTGTCCAAGTATAAGAAGGGAACAATCACCAAAAACTAGACCTTTATCAACAATTGAGCATAAAAAGGTCAAAAAAATAAAATTGCAACATAAAACCCTCTTAATCTAACACATGATTTAGAGTCAACAATGTACCTGAAGACACATTATGTCAGGGGTCCATAGTCGAAATTCTACAAGTAATCTTCTCTTTCGCCATTCCCAATCCAAAATGTATTGTGGTATATGAAAATAAAGCTTGGACCTATGATCTCTGGCAAGGTAGTCCGCAAGGATATTATAAGAGAGCACTACAAACCGCTCTGGTAGAATAACAAATTTAGTAAGAGAATACAACAAACCAAACGTTAACTTGAACCCCCAGCAAAAGAAATGCAAAATTGTAGATACAACAAATACAAACCTACATACTTTCTTAGTACAAGCATATATAGAGATTTTTAGAATGATTTCATGGATGGCAACTATTTCAAAACGATGAATTGAAGCAAAGGTTTTAGGTAGGTAATGATTAGAATCTTTAAGAACAGATCAAAGTATCAACTAACATGTAGCATTTAGGACAAAACCTTGAGCTCTAATGAGCAAATGACATTAATAAAGGCTTTTTGCAGCCATTCAAGTTTGAGGTATGGGAATTTGATGCAAAAGTTCATCATCTTCAATATCTCATTGAAGATTAAATTCTTAGCACAAATTAAAACAATTTTGCATATATCTAGCTCTGGATTTGGATATGCACATGTTATTCTACAAGTATCGGTTTAAAACATGAAAAAATTTAGTTTGAAAATTAATTGCCGAAGAATATATGCCCTTTTATATAATATGCATTCTTATTCATGTTTAGACTTAGAAAATAAGCCAATTTAACGAAATGATTTTGGTGCAAACTTTTCAAATGAGGCATACATATAGAATTTTTCTAGAGACGATGAATAGCTAGAAATTGCAACTGAATCCTTTGGTTGAGGCTCACATCAACCAGGCTAGAATCCACCCCATTGATATTAACCTTACAAGCAAAGAGAGAAGGGGATGCTAATAGAATTATCTACCTCACTAAGTCTCACCCTGTCAAACTCTATTTACACACCTCAAATCCAATATTAACTTTTGTACTTAAACCTCTAAAAAATGCTAGTACTTCATATATTTTCTTGCAGCAAGTTAGGGTGGAATGCAAAATAAGATTGCTTTACCGTAACAACCATGGCCCACCTCATTTCTTGCAGTGTGAAATACCAAATTAAATCTCAGCAAAGCTATTGCCATGATATAAGTCACACCATATAACCTTGCAGAAGGTTGACTAAGCAAGATAAAAGTTTGAGACAATCAATTGGATTCCATGTCTAAGACACTACTTAAAAAGTGATTTATTCAGCAAAAACATTATTGCAAATTTAGGAAGGACAAGGAAATTTTTGCATGAGTTCCATTGAATTAGACCCAATGTGGTTCGACTCTTCCTCATAACTACCCTTTTTCATTGAATTAGAAAATTTATAACTCGGTTATGAAGGTTTTATTTCGATGTTGCAAAAAAGGGAGGAAAATGATCCTATTAATATGATAAAGGTAGTGCATCTTAAAATACTATTTTTATTGAGAACTACACACAGTGTCTGACAATTAGCTACTAGCATATAATTTTATCAAAAATCAACATTACTGTTTTGTTTTTCACATATAGCCAATGTAAACTTGTTAGTCGTTTTAAGCTAAACTCTATGGTTTGTCCAATTTGTTGAAAAGACTATCTCAATAAAATGTAATTGAGCTAGGACTACATATAAAATTGAATTACATTGGAAGCTTTGAAATTGAAGTGCTATGCAAGAACAATAGTAAATTTCTATACATATATATATAAAAAGGCAATAGTAAGAGAAGGATGAGGGAACAATTATGGATGGATTGACAAATGCCACTTGCAAAGAATATATATAAAAGTGTCTTTATAAGTTGAGGAAAAATAAAGATAGATGAATGCTTCATCCATAAAGAGAATTCTCTTTTTCTCCGTCATGAAACAAAAGAAACATGAAACATAAATAATAAAATCAAGTAAAAGCTAAATGCATAGGATCTGCACAATAAAGAAAGGAATTGAACTACCACATTCAGGAGGTGGTTGTGAGGAGCAGAAGCTCCATGTCCTATAATCTACCGGCCTATAAGGCGGAGCTGGTCGGTATGCCTGTGGGGGATGGGCAACAGGAGAAGTGTTGAAAGACGATTGAGGACCAAACGGGGTGGAAAGAGGATTGTGAGACGGCGGAGGATGGCCATAAAATGGAGCAGGAATCCTTGTTATCTGAGAAGGACTGCAGGTAGGATGGGGAGGACCATAGTAAGGCACAGAAGGAAACGCCGGCTGGCGATGCGATGGATGATGATGTCCATAGGACGGCGGCTGCCACTGGCCATGGGATTGCGAACGAGCACCGCGAGGGCGCCAAGAGCCGCTAGCACCGCTCCGCCAACGCGGTAGAATCTCATTAGCTTCCCTCACGGTCTCCATGGGCGAATACCCGATGACGAACGAGGACCCAGCGGCACCTTCCTGGCCGGCAGCAGCTGCATCAGGAGGCGGAGGCGGTGGGTCACAATAGCCGCGTTGCCACTGGTTGCGCGCCGGAACCTGCCGCAAGCAAAGAACTGGATCGGGATTCTATTCGAACACGAAGTAACTCTTCCACAAACTAGATCGACGGGCAGATTAACGGGTTGGATGGGCGGGAAGGGTTCGCTTACCTTCTTAAAGCGGTAGGAGGAAGACATGGCGGTGCAGGTGTTGGCGGCTTGAAGAGGAAGAGGAAATCGCATGGCTACCGTCTCCGGCACTTGCTCGCAGGGCTACAGTTATCGATGGTGGTGCCGGTGGAGAAGACGAGACGCATGGTCGCTGCGCCTCAGCACCGCCAGCGAGCCGATCGACACTTGTCGCTGCGGTAATAAATCGACAGCGGCACGCCCATTTCCAATCCGGCCACAACGAACCTCGATTTTCAACCAAACCGGGTTCGACCTCCTATTTATGGCATCTTAGTTTAGTCGAGTAACTACTTGAACATACTCACAGTTTTCCACCTATACGCTCACAATCGGATACAGCGTTCATATTTCGAGAAGGCGGATTCAAATTTTGAGATATTTTGCATGTTTACTATTTTAGACTTCAATGAGTCAAAATTATATATATACAAAACTGTCTCAGCAGATCCTAAAGTCCACAGTACACAAATAGACTCGAGAGTTTTTAAAAATCTACACAAATATCCTATCACTTGTAAAAAATAAAAAAAAAAAAAAAAATGATTCACTCGCCCTCAATGCACCCACCAACCAGTCCCACAGCTAACATAAATAAAGTAAATTATGAAAAACACTTTGTATCCAACTAAGGACTAATACAGTAAAAAAATAGATACCAAATTAATCTTTACTTTCTTATATAAATCTACTGTCACACTAACCACTGGACTCTCATGAGGACACAAATATCCTATCACTATACCATAGCCTAGGGCACGAGTCATAGCCTTTACATTTTTTTTTTTTTTTAACCTGTGAACCAAAATACGAGGGAAAATTTTCCCACTTCATTTCCTTAAATGAGATTTTTTTAAAAATGAACGGATTTAAGTTTCTACCTTCTCTTCTCTTGCAAGTAAATGAGACCGA
>JBAMHZ010423225.1:0-11428 GCA_037177395.1 Alpinia galanga | reverse complement strand
ATTATGAATAATAATTTTATTATTATTAAAATTTATTTTATTTTATTTTTTAATCTTATTCAATCGAAATTAAATTAATTTTACTATTATAATTAATTTTTTGGTATCTTTTTCCTTTTTTAATTATTTTTTATTTTAAATTCTATAATATTTAAGTTAAAAAATTTATTTTTGATTTATGTATTTTATATTTAAAAATTACCGAAACTTATCGGCACGACACGATATGCTATCGAAACTCTATCGTTCCAATCACGAACTAAAACCTCAATACGGGTTGAGATTTGAAGCCTTGCATGCTACTCCAAGTTTTATCAATTGATTTGCTTCTAAATCTCTAATACTTGATCCTCCAGCATTTAGTAATTTTATTTATTTAAGTTCAATTGCAATCATCTATATTTTGGTTTTGTTGGCTTAAAAGGTTTGGCGTTCAATTTCTCTGATATGTTTGAACCTACAGCTCAAATTCTTTGCCCACAGATAAAAACATAGTAAAATCATTATTAGTTCTGTGCACCAAATAAAACAGATATCACTTTGTAGGATGGATAAAATTAGTTCAATGAACAGTTTACCATAGGAAAAGTTACCTATTCCTCAATCCAAGCAGTGTGCTGTGAACAGCACGAGCAGAAGCTGAAAAAGGAGCTATAGCAGCAGCAGGAGCTCCTCGAACAGCCATTGCAAGAGCTGAACCAGCACCAGCACCACGCTGATATTCTTTTAAAGGAGTCCCAAGCAAACCTGAGGTAGTTCTACCAAAGCCATCACTTAGACTCTCATAAGCCTGCAGACGAGAGTGAAAGTTATCATTGATATACCTGTTGAGCGTTCATTAATTGATAAAACACTCTGATGTGCTATGAAGAAGACAATGAAAGTACAGGATTAGCATTGTCACTTCCTAGTATGTAGCTAGCAGGGACTTAGTTGAGTTTCATGTCTGTCAACTGGTTTCTGCAGTTCCAGTAATGAAACATTAAGATGTCACACCTTCTGTATTATTCTATATAGAACATGTTTAGATCTTATGGAGCAAAGAATTTCTTATTACTTCAAAAGATCATGCATGTCTTATTACTTCAAAAGATCATGTCTAAAATTTTACAAATTTTTGTGCACATAAAAAATGCTCCTGATTGTGCTTATGAAGAAGACATCGATATGGGATTATCTTTTTGCTTCAGCTATGTGCAACTAATAGGTCACAGTGTCATGGAACATTAAAAAGCAACACCTACTATATGAAAACACCTCATGTTGTTTTGAGGTCCATTATCAACTGCATTTGACATTACTTCAGAAGATCATGCGTAGTAGTCGGAGAATTTTTTAGCTCAAGCATGTTTGCTATGTAATGCTTAGCATAACCTTGTAACACGGTGCATCAAGATAGATATGCTTGCTGTTCTTTTACTTAGTAAGGATTCAGCAGTAGTTAATCGTCAGTCACAGAATCGCAAAGAAAAAAAGCACGAGTCATAAAGTCTTCTCATCATACCCATCAACATAATTTGGGAAACTAGAGAATAATCTTACCTGCTGGATACCTTCCTGTGCATTTTCTGGTTGATTAGCTCTTACACCTGTTTTTTTCCTCTTTATCTCAGACAAAGGTACAGACGAAGGACTACTTGTTAGGATGTATTCAGTTTGGAGCAGGATTTCCTGGACTCCAGCAGCTAAATGAACCCCCAAGCCAATGGCTTCGATTGAGATACTTTTTATGAAGGCCATTGCACCTGCAAAACGAGGCAGACAATTTAGTGGAGCTAAATTTTGAATCACTTAGATGGCACACAAGGAATCAAATACATCAGTAACTATAATATTAGTGAATAACTGAATATAACAACTCAAAATGTATAATGATTAACTTGAGTTTCTCATAAGAACTCTGTGTTTTTTTTTTCCCCAACTTCCTATCAAACCAAGATACACTCCTGCTCAGAGATACATCAGAATTATGAACCATCCCTATTTACCTTGTTTGGGAAAAATCACCATATCTTGCACTTTATAAACAGATTTATTAACTTTCCAAGGCAAGACATGATATGCAACCATCTTATACAAGAAACATTAATTATCTTAAATGGGTTAGTTATTTGTTGTTAAAGTCTAATATCAAAATAACACAAGAAAAGACAATAGTCTCTATCAAACCAGCAGAACATGAAAGCTTACCTCTCTGCATTCCCTTCAGCAACTTATGATCCTTCTTATAGCTTTTTAATGGCAAGCAAACCAACTTTTTAGTACCAGAACTGACAGAAAACAAAGACTTCATTGGTGGAAGCCCTTTCAACAGCTCCCGAACCTAAACTACACATTCTAATTAGTATAACAGTCCAATACATTATCCTCATAATTTTAATCCAGCAGAAGCAGATAAAATGAAAAACAACCTGATTGTTAGCAATATCTTCCAACCACTCCCCAAAGACGGTTTCAAAAATATTGTTCCACCCATAAACCCCAACAGCACAAACTTGTTTAAGTTTCAAATCAATTCCCTGCAAACAAAGGCAACAAGAATCAGAAAATAGCAAAAATTTACTAGAAACAGAGTTTGTCTCTTCCACATGCTTCCTTTTAGTAAAACTAATTATTGATATAGGTCTTAAGTGATTTGAAATACAAGAGCTTTCTAACAAGCCCAGAATCACAAAATGATCTTAAAGAAATGAGTGAACAGGTGACTGAAAAAGTAACTATTTCCCTTATCAAAATTAACCAAATTTATGTAATCTATTTGTGTTAGTTTTCAATGCTAGTGCATGATTGTTGCCATCAGGATGCAATATTGAATAGAATATAAAATAGTAACCACGTTCATTTTTAGGAATAATAACAACATATCCTATAAAAGCAAAAAAAAAAAAAAAAAAGAGAATAAAGCAATAGTTGCTCAAGTCATTAATTTTTATAATTTGTCAGAACTTATAAAAAGTTTATTTGGTTTTTATATTTTTAGAAATAAGTGAAATATTTTAAAAAGTTTATTTAGTTTTTTTAATATTAGGATAGTTAGAATTTTTATTGGGATAAACTAAGACTTTTCTATGAAAAATAAATCATCAATCTACAAAAAAGGATTAGGATCCATGTATTAGCCAATTTTGAAGTTAATAAAATTTCTAATATCCTTTTCTTTAGGTGAGAATTGCCAACTTTTCTTTGGGTAAGAATTGCTAAGTTTTTTCTTTGTGAGAATTGTTCATCTGTTGTGCTACATCATTCAGCAAAGAGCTCACCAAAGGAAATAACATTTTGGCTAACCATTGCAAGTGAGGCACAAGGTAAAAAGCATGATACTCCAACAAAATATAAAATAAGGGGGTTCAAATTATTCTGTAATAGACAGAATATCTTGACAAACAAATTGTGTATGGGTTCTGCATTTAAAGATCCTCATTCATCAGGACTCTGAGAATTATTACTTGTCAAACCATGAAAAGTTCCACAATGCAATGGCCCAAACAGATATGACTGACTTCAATTTAAATATGATTGCATGATACATAAAACATGTATGCAACATCACTCTCACTCTCATGCTTGTGAAGAACATGCAACATCTCTCTCACACTTGTGCAGAACCCAATGCCAATCACTTTCAAACAAAACATCTTCACCATTTAAGTGAGCTCTTCCACCTCCAGTAGTTAACTAAATTTTTTGTTTTCTCAAAACTATTAATTGACATATGTACGTGCTACCTCCAGTAGATATTCAAGTTTGTTCTATATACAACAATCATATAACCAAAACAAGCTGAGATGTCAAGGAACTTATTATAAGTTCAAGCAACAAAATTTTGGATGGAGGGAAACAGACTGATTCCATCATGTAAGTCTATTCAATAAAGCAACACAAGGGTAACAAAAGAAAAAGGGAAATGATCCTATGAGTTCAATTTTTATTTATTTGTCTTGCAGATATTATATCTGATTGGATCTTCCAAATTGCATTTATAAAGTTTTGGTTTATTGCATCACAAGGTAGAAATTGCATCAAAAGTTAGAAAATCAAATACAGTTCATCATGAACTGCCTAATGGCAACCTGAAGGGTAAATTGGAAGGTCAAAATGGATGCTAACAATTCAACCCAGCTTCAGGGAAGCAGTGAAAGTAGTCCCTCGAGATGCCTTAGTAAAACATCATTTCTCCAAGTATAGTACCAAAGGACAAGCTACACTTGTCTCTTCAAGTCATAATAATGGAAGAATGAAAAAACAGCAACCTTAAGTTAGTAAAATACCTTCCACGGAACTAAATTGAGAAGTTCAGCATAGTTTCCTCTTCTTAGTGAAGCTGGGTCAAAATGACGAGGGATATAATCAACACGTACAATCAGGGGCTTAACAACACATTTCTACAATGAGAGAGATTGGAAAAGATCAGACATGATGAAGCTTGCGCTGTTGCCAAATATCATAGCACATAACTTTGCAACAATTCAGAAGAATAAGAGCATGACAAAACAATGCTGAAGCAGTTTTGGCAGAACACTGATTAACACAAAACTGCTATTATAACTAAAATTAGGGGCAGAAAATCATATAACCACATATTATAATTAGAAACTATTTTTGTTGTTCACAGAACCAAAGCCTTTGTCACTACTAGTTGGAATGTCAATTCAAGTAACACCAATTATTAGTTAATGACTTCAGAAAATAATTAAACTCTGGCTTCCAATACCCAACTTGAGAAATATTCAGCGCAATCTGAAAATGTAATGGATATGCCATCTAGTGACCAACAAAGGCTGAATAACTAATCTAGAAGCTCGATCTAAATCTGACATAGAAGCACTAGTTATTCATCTCCTGATTGTTTTTCAAACTTACTTCTTCAAGGATACTTGGAGAAAAAGAATAAGTCAAATAAACTAAGTTGTAAATAGAATTCGATTCTGACCAATGTGTTCTGGCAAATTAGTGCATACTCCATCCAGAGATAATTGGTTCGCCAGATCCAAAAATTGATTCAGGAATCTTATACTTCTACTGAACTTTGTATAAGAGGTATATTGTTAATGTACAAATAATTCATTATCCACGATTAATAAGGAAGCTATACTTTACCTGTGAAATGCGAACTAAAATTATTTTTAAAAAAGTCAGCAAAACATTCTAATTAAGTTACAGCATAATTGCCAACACCAGGATAAATGGTTTCAAAAACTAGCCTGAAAAAATGGAAGTAGAGCCTCCTCCACTATTAGTTGCTTTCCAGACCTTCGACTCACTGATATTGACATATCAGACCCATCCAAAATATTAGGTGAACTAGGAGAGGGGTCATCAAATGACTCATTCCCAAAAAAATTGGTGAGAAAAATGAGTTGTGTTTGATCAAGATGCAACCGAAGAGGCAGAAGCTCAAGAAGTAACCTGCAATCCTCCAAAGGTGTTTTTCCAAATTAAATTTGAATGCTTTAGCATAGGATTCTCTTGGATGGTTTTTTTTTTTTTGAATGATAGTTGCCTAAAACCCTCTTCCA
The DNA here is from genome assembly GCA_037177395.1 of Alpinia galanga. Lineage (NCBI taxonomy): Eukaryota > Viridiplantae > Streptophyta > Magnoliopsida > Zingiberales > Zingiberaceae > Alpinia > Alpinia galanga. The sequence continues at coordinate 5,912 of JBAMHZ010423225.1, read as the reverse complement.
AGGTGCATCATCGCTTCTGTCATACAGATTAAAATCATGTACTGTAAGAGAGAGTTTTGATAGATTAATTTCACCTTCAGGATATATGTCATATTGAAGATACAACCCTACCAAACTAAGCTCCAAGAATGTGCTCCTATCTCTTCCATCAATTCCCTTTGATTTAGCCCAGTCAAGTCCAGCATAAATGCACCAACTTGCTTCCATATTTTTAAGAACTATTCTCCCTTTTGGTGGGCAATGATCAGCAGTGGAAATATTTTCACAACCAAATTCTCCTTCTAATAGAGAATTTCCTTCCAGATGATTCTGCATTGTTGAAATATGGTCTTCAACAATCATAAAGCCATCATCAACATACCATCCACCTTGTCTATACTCAGTGTCTCTGTGATTCGAAATGTTCAGTGTGCATTTGTCGTGTTCAACTGGATAATGATTGATGGACTGCGGCTGCGCTGATGGAAGCATGTCAGGTGGATAGTACCTCTCAATTACCTGAGGCATAACAGGTTTGTCTGAAAATATACCCACCCCTTTACTATAAGATGAATCAGCAGTAGCAGAATCCACAGAGGTTCCAGACTTTAGTATGTCCTCTAGCTTGTGCTGTTCATGCGAAACATGAGCTATGCTGCAAAAATCAGATGTCAGATTGCATTCAAAAGCATTCTCAAGGATGCCATCCAATAACCCACAAGTAGGTTCCTCTTGATGACTAGTCTGCACCAAAGAACTGCTTGAGACATCTCTCATTCTATTCCACCGAGACTGCAAGTGCATCAAAGAGTCTTCAACATCAGGTGCATAAAGCTGCTGAAGCTGAGCAATCAAACGGAAAAGGCTAGACGTTGTATCGCTACAAGATTCTAGGCTGACATGTGATTCTGAAAATTCAAGTTCCCAGAAGAGTCCTCTAATTCTTAATATAGCCTGCAGAATGGAAACCTGAGCAATTTTTGAATATCCAGCCCTTTGAAAATAGCCTACAGAATAACCATCAACATCTGAAGTAGATACATGTGATTCAGAAATAAGAAAGCCTACATCCTTCAGATGAATATTGTAATCAACGGTTGAATCTGGGTTAGTATGATTATAGAGGCTCAAGGATGAAGCAGCCAAAAGACATGCTGTGACTGCAGTGTCTTTCTCTAGGTCAGGTTCCAAATCGCAATTATGCTTGATGTCAGGATCTTTACTGCCGACAACGTAATGTGCTGTAGCGTAGGGTTCATAACCCAAAGCAACATCCACCAAATCCAAGAAAAATAACACTTTATATTTTGTTCCATCATTCTCCAAATTATCTTTCTCTTTATCAGATGAATTGAAATATGATAATATAGAATTAATCCAATCTAACCGACCACCAGGTCCAATAATTGTCCCACAGTGAAAGATAATGGATGTGTAACTTTGTTGTAACAGTGGATTCCACATGTTAGTTATAGCAGTACCAGCAAGACCAAAAGTCAATGCATTAGCACCTTCACCATTACCCCGTCTCATTGCAGAATTCCTAAAGGTTAGTAGATATATATCTGGTATAACTTCAGAATATTTTTTATCATGTACAACAGTAGGAGATTTTTCTTCATTAAAGACAGAACCCCACAAATCACCTTCTCTGTGATTGATCCATAAATAATTTGCGCCAGAACTTCCACCAATGTTAGAGACAGATAGCAACTCAAACTTGTCAATTTTCAGTCTAAAGCAATCCCATAATCCCTGTAGCTCGTTTTGTATTAAGTGACTAACCTCAAGTGTTTCATTTAATCTAATACAAGCATCTATGACATCACACTTCACAAGAACAGATGCTTGTGATGCAGTGGTAGTGTCTGCTATATTTTTCTTCATAATATCTGAGTTTATATTACTGTCCATCCCAATTGTTGCCGTCGAAAATCCATCAATGACATTATTTAGCAAACAAGTCAAAAATTTATAATCCTGATTGTCAAGATTGATCCATACACAACACAACTGAATATGCAAACAAAATGAAGAATTAAGAATCAACTCCTGGCGAATATTACAATGTGTCTCCTCAAGGTCATCTGCATCAGTTATAGAGGAGAACTCTGACCCCTTTCCAATATTTTTATTTCTTTTTTTATCACGTGATACAGCCAAACTCCAAACGCGATCTACCATCCAACTACCAGTCACTGAACCCTGTTGCCAAAGCATGGTAATTCCAGAACAAGAATCCTTTTTTATCCCACTAACCGATATGATCTTCACGGAAGAAAAAAACTGTTTTTCAAGAGTGCAAATTCCACCATCTAAACCATTTTCCTTTGAAGATTCAACCAAGTAAACATCCAAGTTTTGTGTACTCAAGTGAATTGAACTAGAAGACATGGATGGTTGATCCCTTGCAGAATTTACATTTGGAAAAGAAAAGGAATCTGAAGCTACTTTAGGGTTTAAAGGTGTAGAATGCTCAAGCACAATGAGTTTATCTAAAAGGGAAGAGTTCCGAGAATTTCCATAATACTCTGGCGGGAAACAAATGATTATCCTAGACTGAGGAAGAATTAAATTTCCTTGAAGAAATGTTCTTGGGGGCACACTTGTTATAATAGAAGAGGTGTCAGTTTTAGCAATTTCAGAAGATGAGATAGTAGTCCTTTCACATAGCATATCAGCTTGAACATCTTTGGTTTGATTGTTTATCTTTGAGAGATTTGCTTGTTTAAAGAGATAAAGAAGTATGTCGACTAGATTATAGTGAAACCACAAAATGAAAGGTGGGAAATAGACAACAAAGGATGTCAGAGGCATCAAGCCATTTGAACCTTTTGGGTTGACATTCAACTTACAGCTGCAATTGCCAAATGATTCAAACAACCTAAACTGACTTATGCCACCCAAGGTACCATGCTTCCCAGCCAAATCTGAATCACAATCTGATATACAAAAAGGAAATGGAGGAAGAGAATCTTGGATTTTTTCTTTTATATGATGGTTTAGAAACAATTGCTCATTGGAGGTATTTTGATCACCACCTGACGGAAAGCCTGTGGAATGACTTTGAGCATCATAGTATGCATCAACTTTGACATGCTCCACTGATGCATTAAATTTTGTATTTCCAGAATAAGTCTGTTCTCTTCATCAAATATCTCAAATTAGTTCACATACAAATGAGAGAAAATAGATTTGTCAAATACTGAAAGGTAAAGCATAACAAGGAGTGGAAGCGAAACCTTCACCTCGAATTCTAGAACCAAATTATGACACTTCGCTTCAATGTGATGCATCTTGTTATCAACAGGATTAACATTGTTTGATCTGGAAACAGCAATATTTGCCGATGACATAGAATTTATCTCATCCAATAATGGCTCAAACAAATTGTTTGAACCACAAAAATAATGCTGATCATCACCCAGGAAAACAATGGCACTGATACCAGCTATTGCAGCTCGTAATCTAGTCTCCACATGTTGTTCTGAATTAAAACAGATGCAAATAGATGTTTTGCCAATTATTATACAACCGGTGTTATTAAACAGTGAAAGAAAAGATCTAATTAATGCATTGATTCTAGTACAGTGCCCTAAATTAATAGATGTTTATTGCTAAATCAACCAAAAAGAAGTAGACTTATAGATCAAACAAATGATCCAACTATTTGGGCATTGTTATAAGCCTGACACTATGGTAGGCTGGGCTGCATTTTGAAAGATTGGAGGATAGCAACGTGAGAAGAGAGATTGAAAAAAGAAGTAAACAATTGGCTTCAATATCATGGTTAGGGGGAGGAGAACATGTGTATTTAATCTAAACCTACCTAGATACAGCTAACTTAGGCTACCAATAAATCTAAATGCTGAAATTTTTCCATAATTATGGGCTAACTTTACTTAATAGTTTGTTTTAGTTGTGATAAAAACTCTGACTAGATAAGTGGAACCCACAATGTTAACCCATACAGGATGGTTGAATAATGTTAAGAGATTTCTCATCATTATGTGATGGATGGTTGTGTAGGCCTAAAACTCTATAACTCTTTGCATCTATATAAAAACCACTTGTATCATTACAAAGACTCATAAGTTCTTTTCTCATACAAGTTACAAGAAATAGATTTTTCATCCAATTTAAGAGAAGTGGAAAATTCATAAATTGGACAGACAATAAAAATATCATTCATGGCCGCATTAAGAATGTTATTTTCCTGCTAAACATTCGTGTTTGTAATTTTGATATAACTTTTATCATTGGATGATGTAAATATTCATCAAAGTTTATTGTTGATGTCTTCATCAAAACGTTTTGAAATGTTGATATATGAGTTAAATTTGTTTATAAGCACATAAATTTATATTTAAAACTTGATCTATTTGTTGCAAAACAAAAGGAGTTATTAAATAATGTTATCCAAGTGGAAGAATGATAGAATTTTTTTCTACAATTATGAGCTAACATTAATTAGTAATTGTTTTTAGTTTCAATCAAAATCAAGCTGTATAAGTTGAACCCAGTGTTAGCTCATATGGTTGATTGAATCTAGTTGATCAAATCTACTTAAGACATCTCTCATTGGCATGTGATGGATAGTTGTGTACGCCTAAAACTCAAATCTTATGAGAATTTCTTAAGAATTTGCATCTATAAAGCAATAAATTATGTGCTTGCCCTGTAGAAGGTTGCCAAAGGAGAGGAAAAATAGGAAGAACTGGCTAGCCTCCCAGAATAAGATATGATATCATTTGGCAATTTTATTGCTTTGTTCTAGAATCTTGCATGGTGTACCTTCAGTGGTAATAATAATCAAAGGGCACCTTATCTATTTTTTTTCTTACTTTTTCCTTCGCCATATGTTTACCCCATGACCCAACTCCTCCTCTCATAAAACCCCTATTGCGTCATCCTCCTTTCTTGCAAAATTGTGACACCCAGCACTAAGATCTTAAACCCCTCTTTGTGATTTCTTCTCACAGCAGCCCAGATCGCAATCGAGCGACCATGTGACTCCTCCACGAGATCTCAAACCCCTCTTTATGATTTCTTCTCATGGCAGCCTTGTGAATCCTACTCCATGCAATCATTGGCAAAGTGATGCAGGCAGGTAGCGGAGCGGGCCCTAATCCTTCCACGTGCGTGGTTAGAAGAAAGGAGACAAAGAGAATTGAAGGAGAAGGGAACTCGTTAAACAAAGAGGAACCACCTCTAAGTTTAAAACAAAAAGGAAATATTATTAACTAATCAATGAATGAATTACAAGAGCCTAAGCTTATGTTTAAATAGGTTAGAGAAAGAGAAAGTTTCTTAATGCTAAAAAAACTAAACTAACTTTAACAAAAATTTCTTAACAAGTAAGAAAGTAAAAATAAATAAATAAACAAACTAAATAGAAAATTTAAAAATTTAAAAAGAAATTTTTTAAAACTAAACAAAAATTTAAAATAAATATAAATAAAAATATAATATAATATAATATAAATAAAAATAATATTAATGAAATTCTAATTAGCGGCGACTGCATGTCATTGCTATGAGGGGGACCATGGACAAACCATGATCCTTGTTGGATGTCCTCCTTCAAACTGCAGAATAATCAACGCCCGTGGAGGTGGCCACGGGTCAATTATAGTAGCTTCTGGGAGCTCTAGGTTGCCTTGTTCCGATCCAGAATAAAGCACATCTGTGTAAGAGGGTTATAGAGGTGTTGAAATCATTATTTGTGACCTTAATTGCTCTTTAATACAGCTCAGAAGAAGGCAAGATTATGTCATAAGAAGAGAGTCGATTGACCTGTTAGATGCGCCTGCATCAAAAGTCAAATCAATTGATGCATATTTTTATTACTCATTCGTGTTGAATAATTTGATATATATAAAATCTGTTGAGCAATCAAGAAGTAAAGAGTGTCTATTCAGTGTTATTAAAAT
>JBAMHZ010423215.1:0-11429 GCA_037177395.1 Alpinia galanga | reverse complement strand
GCTCACCCGATCGGACGGTGGATGATGAAGGTGCTCATGGGTGCTCACATAAGAGTTGTGTAGGAGATCATTCCTCTATATATATATATATATATATAAGAAAGAGAGATAGAGGATAAGAGAATTCCAAATTGAAGATAAATGGATTACGAACCGTGATGAACTATAACACCTTAATGAAAAATCTCATACCTCAAGCATACGAACAAGTAGATATATAGAACAGCTACTTACGCATCAAAGGTTCACAGATAATCTTGGAACAACGCATACTGCACAAATACCGTATATCCAGTAGCATCAATAAAAATTACGATAACTTACAGTAACTTTTGTTGATTGAAATCAACGGTGAATAGAGGTGATGATGAACACCTCTGTTGGTTATTGATTTAGTGAGAATATTAACAGTTTAATCATGCACGAAGATTTAAGAGATAAATAGTTATATTCTCGAATAAAATGGAAATTATATTTTTCATATATTTTACACGTACGGGTAAGAAAGAGTACTGAATCATGCAAAGCTATATTATACATAACCAGTGGGTATTATTTAAATGTAACAAAGAGAAAATGTTGAACTCAAATGACCAGACCTCTACCATTAATTGCATTAAAAAATATATTTAAATAATGTATTTTCGGTAGTAAAATTTTTTCTTAACATCTTTCCACTATTATTTAGTTGCTGCATACACTATAGCATGCACGTCTATCATCTCGGCTATATAATCATTGTAATAAAGATAAATTATAAAGGAATATATTCAATTAGAGTTATGGGAGGGTAAATGCCTCCTAAAAACTTTATAATTTTTAAAATTGATCCTTATTTAATGTAATAAATCTATCGTCGCATTAATCATCTGATCTTATCTTTCCGGTAGAGGACTAGTGGGTGCATATATAGACTAATAAATATGATTTACGGTGAGATAATATTAGGTTAAATAATATTAATGTCCTAGAATTTTAATAAATCGATCATCTTCGTAACTAATCATGTCGAAGACTTGAAATTAATAAAAAAAATTCAATCATTGTAAATGTAAAATTATTCATCAGGAATCAATGTGTAAATAGGACATGCCTAGCTCGTTCATTTTATTTAATTAGAGAAGTTAAAAAAAATATTTACTTTAAAATTTATAATAATTAGTGTAGAAACAAAATATGTATCATCAATTTTAGAAGTTTTTGGATGAGTGGTTTTTTTTTTAATAATTCAAATATCCAAATTTTGTCGTACTAATTTTAGAGATAAACATTTTTTAAATTTATTTATTAAATAAATTTGAAACATAATTTATTTATTTTAGTTATAATTGAAGGTCAATCTTAATTCTATTTGTCTGTTGCATCGCGATAAAAAAATTGAGAATAAACAAAATTAAGGCATAACTAATAAATCAAATATTTAAATTTTATTATTTGATAATTAATATTATTTATTTTAATAATAAATAAATAATAATTATAATCCTTAATATATTTTGAGTATTTATTATTGGCTCTAATTTATTATTTTTTAAATTAACATAAATTTTAATATGAAAGTTTTTCTAGAGGCATTATTTGTTTCTTCGCTTATTTAACATTTTTTTGGAGTGATTTAACAATCAAATTTTGATCTTACATTATATATAATAATAAATAGATAATAATTATTTATTTACATCGTCCTCCGCAGGATTTGCCTTCCCGCCGTTCCACACTCCGCGCTCGCTGACGTGTCGTTCATCGGAGTTGCGTTCGAGACGAACTGAACCACATTCCGCTCTTCGTGTTTCGAAGGTGTCGATGATGTCATTCATCCCATCGAACGGCTATACGTTGGAATTGCACGATTTTGTTTAGAGGATCGAATGGGTAGGATCTAGCCCACAGAGACGGGGAAAAGGGGCACGTACGGTTATTTGTACGCTGGATCCGATCGAGCCCCTCGACTGTCCATTCCATTTCTGGAATTACCCTTTTTTTTTTTTCTTCGAGCGGTCGCCGTGCGATTCTTCGATCTCCTCTCCGCCATGGTGATAAGGGTTTGCGCCGTCCTACTCGCGCTTCTACTCGTAGCGGCCCCTGTCCTGCAAGGTATATTCGTCGCGATCACCGATCCAACCCTTCGTTCTGGTTTTCCGTTAGCTTGGACCGGTCGATCAGCTGTTGAACGCCTTCATCGAACCCTAGGGAACTGATCGTCGCCATATTTTGTTCACTATGTGCGCGTTTTTGCCTGCGCACCTATTTTGATCTCTTAGTTGTTTCCTTCCCGTGGAGATTTTGGATCTGTATAATTGGGCATTACGTAGATCTATTTCATTTTCTAGGCGCCATGACTCATGTATGAATTCTAAGGGGAAAATGATACGCAATAGTGTGGAATACAATAAAAGAAACGGCAGCGAAGGATTGAAACTGAAATTGGAGCAACAAAAAAAAAAGGAAAATAAATATATTTTTTTTTATATAAGACAATGGGATGCAAAAGGCTTCCTTTTTGGATGAATTACCGCCAGCAGAAAATTCTTCTGGCAAAATCTTGCTCTACATCTGTACATGCAATCTTTACCCTGATATCCAACAGTGTTTCTATGACAAACTTTTTTTTATCAGTTTGATCCCATTCATGTTGTCAAATAATTGTCAGTGAAACTACAAATTGTTGGATCTTTGTGAATTCTAAAAATACATTTCGCAAAATCGTTTCTCCTAATGTAACAGTTTGATTATTCTTAATGGTTAATTGCATGCCATTTGTGAGGGCAATGTGAATGAAGTTTTTAATTTTTTTTATACCAAAGTCCTATGACAGGTTTGTGAAATGATCCTAAAGGATTGAGCAAAGAGTTAAATCAATATTTCTTGACTTCCATCCATGAAATGAGTTTTAAGGTTATTGGTTTTCTTATGGCAAAGGATCTCCCAGTGTGAAACTAACTCAGAATCTGATGTTTTAACTTTAGTGTTCTTATATACAATTTTTGCAAATGTTTATTAACCAATTAAAATTCTGGACTGAATTAGGAGGTACAAATTTTCCTGTTAATATCCTCTATTTGCTATGTTTTTTTTTTCTATGAAGGTTTGAAGGCATGACAAACGTGTGGCATTAGAAGATCTTTTACTGACTATATGTTTACTGTGGCAGTTCGATGCCAGTCAGATGAAGATGTTGCTGCAACTGAAGTTATTGAAGGAAGTGATGTTGGGATAGTTGGTGATGATACCCAAGTTTTTGGTGATGTTGGTCTTGGTCCAGCTCCTGGAGTGGATACTGTTTGTGTATTTCCAAAGAATGCTGGCAAATGTAAGTATTAAGTTAGTGAAGATCAATCATTACACTAGTAAGCGGTATGGTAGTTGTTTTGAAACATTATAACATATATATTTATCTTTTTCTCCATGCAGTAGTACCAGCTGGAGAAGAAGCTGAGTTATTGGTTGGTTTACACAATGATGGTGAGTTTCTACCAACTTTAAAATTTAAACATAATATAGTAAATAACTTTTCTATTTTTGTCCTATGAGTATTTATTTTACTAGTGTTATGTATTCTTGTGTGATGCTGACAAACGTATTATGTAGTACCAGGAGTATGTCCTACTCATTTAAGTTAATAAACATACTTTCCCTAAATTGTTTTCCTGTTTTGACATATCTACTTTTACCATTTCATTGAAGTGATAGATTTATTTCCCAAGATTGTTATGGACCCTCTATATTGACAGTTTTTATATACAACAAACGTTTTTACTTCCAGACAGTATCCAGCTGAGAAATTTCTGAATCTAAGAATAATCATAATAAAATTCTTAGCTACTTTTATTTGAAAATTGTCGCAATATACTGAAAATAAAATAAAATTGACATGTAGTGTTTTATTTAGCTTACAGCATTGCTACTTACTAGAAAGCATATGATTGTGTTTTACCTTGGCCACCATTCATTTAATGTCTTCTGCATGGAAATTATGTTCTGTATGATGTTATATTGATTTTATGTTAATGACCTTTCATATGCTATGCTTTTACTGAGGTCCACTTATTTGATGCAATTTTTGGTGCTTTTTCACACTACACTTGCCTTCTTATTGTGGATGTTGAATTACGTGATTCTAATGTGATGCTTTGTTCTGGAAAAATACAGTTGAATCACCACTTAATGTGGTTGCTATACATGCTAGCCTTCATCTTCCATTTGATCATCGGATGTTGGTGCAGAATCTAACCATGCAGGTATGTAACCATTGATACCTGTTATGCACTCAGACTATGCATGCTTCTTTTCAGAATTAAAAGTACTATTGCTGTACTATGCCCGCCAAATATAATTTTTAGCTTTTCGATCCTGTTATGAGTTATTCAAGACACTGAAGAATTGTGTATGCTCTATTGCATCTCTTCAATTTTTGTCTAGGTCTCAGATTATTGCCTCATGATGTGTGTGTGTTTTTCCTGATTGTGGTTGTATGATTCACTGCAGGGATTTTTTCATGTGTCAATTCTGATTAAAAACAACTCTTATCAGTTAGGTGGAAGCTGATATGCTTAGATTAAGTGTTTACAGCTTTCGCATATGTAAAAAATTGAGTTGATATTATGATTGGGTCAAATAGTAACTAAACTTTAAAGCCTGGTAATCTTCTTATTGCAGTTCTTTTGTAATACTGGAAAACCAATCCTGTGCTGATGAAGTTAACAAATCGTATCAGACAGTTGTTTTATCTGCCTTTCTATTATTGGATTTTATGTTGTGGAACATCCTCGTTATGGTTTGACTTGTTTTGATCATATAGTTTCTAATAGCAATTATGTGGCAAAACGTGATAACGTTCATGCCAAGTGCTCCTCATGGATAGTCCCCCGACTTAATGAAGGGTGGTAAATCACGGGGGACTTTGCCCTGGTGTAGTGGTCCATTTGCATGGGAGAGGTTAGGAATCCAGAGAGGTATTTTGCACCCGTTGGGAATTAACTCTAAGACCTCATGTGGCAAGCACCCATGCAGTTACCAATTGCGCCAACTCGTGGGAGCTTCTAATAGCAATTATAGATCTTATGTAGGTTGGTTAATGAGGATTTTATCTACTAACTGCCCTCTTAATTGGCATTCTGTCATCATTAATCAATTTTTGTAGATATGATTGTTCTTTGTATAAATAGAACTATTAAGGCCTCTTTCAAAAAAAGGGCAGGGCTGATGTGGGTCCCTTTAAAACTCGGTTTTGAAAAAAAAAAATTCATCTCCTTAAATTATTTCATGAAATAAATCCTTTTTGTTTATGTATAAATCTAACAGCACTTTTAATGTTCAGGAATATCTATTCTATTCCTCATAAAATAACAAAATGGACCTGGAATATCAATTCCCTTTTAATCGTTTTACTTTTTACTAGTCCATTTATTAACCCAACAATACTAGAGTGCTTATGTGATTACATTGTAATTGGTCTATTGAAAAACAAGTTTCAAGGCGTAGAGGTAAGTGCCAGTGTTGGTGGAGTGGGTAAGCCAAACAGTGCAATAGGGGAACGGGGAAAGGGAATAGGAAGAAGATAAACTATTTGACCATTTTGAGATGCCATGGAAGGCTTGCAAATTGCAGTCGATGGTAAGAGAAGCTGCCTGAAGCCATTGCCATCACTGGATCTTATAGAGAAGATATTTCTGCCATGTGAAATCTTCACGGCTCTTGCACAGAGTCATCGCTAACCTTGCACCGCATTACGAAAGCTTTATGTGGATCAAGGGAATCCTTCAACTGTGTCAGCCTTGTTATAGAGCTTCATGACATGTATTGTCATGTTGTGTCATGCTACGTTGTGTGTCAGTTAGAGGACGGAAAGAAATGTGTCACATTTGTAAATCAATTGTATCAGTGAATGAAAAATTCATCACATATTCCTATTGCATTCCTATTTCATTTAATTCCCTAGAATATCCAATCCTTATCAATTTCATCCTGTTAATCAGAGGAAAAAATAGAGAGTTTCAATGAGGCATTTTTTTTTCACGATAAATTCAATTGATGGACATCTTGGCCTTTAAGAACTTACCAATATTCTTCTTGGTGTTCAACACTTATCATGGCACGTGTTATGTCAGGCAGTATATGGGCTCCAGTAGAAAAGCTACCTAGCAGGAAATTAAATTGTTCAACAATTTTGATTAGAAAGATTGTTCAACAATTTTCAATTGTGATAACTATCTGCTTTAACTCTGGAGTAAAATTTTATTGAATAAATAGATTTTTCTTGATATGTTACTGAGTTATGTTAGCTTAGCTGAGTTATTAGAACACCTTACTGATATTATAAAAACATCTTAAAGGGCGATTGTTCTGTGCTAGTAATGGTGTCTGTGCTTCAGTAAAGTCGGTAGTTGTTTTTCTTGAAACTGATAAGCACTTTTCATGCTATTTTATCCTGAGTATTCAAGTTTATTTTTTTCTGAATCACATAATTTCTTTTCTTTACATTGATGTTGTGTACACGATGAATATTCTAATTATTTTCTCATGCAGGAATTCTATAATGCCTCAGTGCCTGTTTCTGCTCAAGCTACCTTCCCTTATTTGTTTTCTGTCAGCAAATACCTACAGGTAGTTTTCATAAGTATAACCTTTCTTCCCATAGCTATTACAAATTGATTACATGTACAGCCAAGAAGTCAGATTCTTTTTTCTTTCTGAGAAAACATTACTGATGTTAGGAAAAATGCACTTAAGGGAAGTTTATGACATGAATGTATACTGAAATTTATTTCATTTCTTATGAATCTTATACTTTATTTCTTGTGCAGCCTGGTTCTTTTGACTTGGTGGCAAGGATAGACTATGAGATTGATCAGCAGCCATATCAGAATGTTTTCTATAATGGTACAATTGAAGTCGTTGAAGCTGGAGGATTTTTAACCATCGAGTCAGTTTTCCTTGTGACCCTTGGAGTTGCTCTTCTCGTCTTTCTAGGATTGTGGGCATATGGTCAAATTCAACAGTTCTCAAAGGTACATCATTTGACAGTATTTGAATGCCTTGATTCACTTTGCCACTTTATCAATTTGACTATTCTAGCTTCCTAAGTTATCTTCCCATAAAATGAAATAGAGGACGTGAGATTGATGATATTCTGTCTTCCTCATCGTCAACTTGTGTTTTTCCACTAATTATATAGGGTCAGCTACATGAATATTCTCTTTCCATTTAGTTGAATATTTAAAAATATTAAATATTTTTATTATATTAATTAATATTTTCTTTAATCTCCCTTTATTTTTCCATCTTTCATTCTAACAGAACTCTTTTCTCTTTAAGATCTATTGGGTTTTTGGTATATATCATCTCAACCTATGTTCTCTCAGGTTGTAATGGATTGAAGTTTCACCTAATTGCTCTGGATTATTATTATTTTATATCTTTTTTGATATTACATGAAAAATTACACATGAAAGCTCTAAACAACTCAACTCAATGAGAGAAATCATTAAATTGGAAGATAATCTATTACAGGAGATCCTAACCTTTCTATAGGTTTGAAACAAGTCCAAGTCATCTAAATTCCTATCTTATCTCTAAAAATTTATAATAATCTTTTAGAAGGCTTAATTTTAAAATTACATCAAACTTTTAACAACTCTTAAATATTAAAAAATATATTGAACCTTTAAACTCTCAAATTTCAAATGAATTTTTTAAATTGATCTCTAATTTTTTCAATAACATCATTCTCCTATTTGAGAGCCTAACTCTAGGTCTTGTTTGCCCTTTTCTTTAATCCAACTTGTGTCAGTCGATACAAGGGGAATTTATTGTTTCGCCTATTGATCGACACCGCAACCTCGTGGACATCTTTGCAAAATCGCAGTGGCTATCATGACCTTACAATTTTTTAATTTTTTTCTTTTTTAAAATTTTAATTTTAGATAGATTTTTTTATTTTTAAATAGGTAATTCCTTTTTCCAGTTTATTTTCCCCCTTCTTCTTAATTTTTTCCAGTTTATTTTTTTTAAAACAGTGGACCCCACCTAGTGGGATAAGGTTTGGTGGTTGTTGTTGTTGTTCATTAACTTTTTTCCCTCCTTGTTAATTTTTTCCCCTCCTTTATTCATCAAATTTTCCCTCTCTATCTATCTATGAAGGTTAAAAAAAAAAAACACTTTTTAACTTCTTTAAAGATGGTTAATTTTTTTTTCCTCCTGAATCTCTTCAAAAGAAGGTAGTCTTGGTGTAATGGTAAAATTGTTGCCATGTGATTTGATGGTCACCGATTTGAGTTACGGAAATAACCTCTTGTAATGCCAAGTAAGATTGCATTTAATAAACCCTTCTTTGGAATCTCCTATTTACAAGAGCTTTGTGCACCGAGTTGCTCATCATCTTTTCACAAGGTAAGTAGAGAAAAAAAAAATCTTCGGGATTATCTTTTTCCCTTCTTCATATGTCCACAAGATAAATATAGAGAAAAAAACCTTTGAGGACATAAGAGATAGATTATTAAGAAAGATTAAAAATAAATAAATATAATATAATTTCTAATTTTATAAAATATATTACTACTAATGAACTATATTATTCTATATATAAATTTGGTTTAATTTTAAACTGATTAAAATAAATCCAAATAAATCTAGTTTAAACTTGACGGACTGTAGTTGACCCTAAATTAACTTTTACTTAATAAGTATCAAACATATCACAAAAGAATATCAAAATTTAAATTCAACATTTCAAATATAACTCAATAGTAAACATCTATAGTAATCAAATATTAATAAAAAATATTTTAGATTTAGAAAAGTATCAAAATTGTATCGGCACGACACAATATGATACTGAAACCGCATCATTCCAATCATGAACTGAAACTCCGGCATGGTTCTAAATTTTAAACCATAAATTATAATACGCATTAATGTTTTTAAATATGCTTTCTTCCGTGCCTTTTCTCAGGTGAACACTATGAATGAGACTAATGGATCTTCATTTTTGCTTTGTTTCTTGGTTAGGCAATCTTTACCATCGTTCATTTCTTTAGTTATTTCTAGTAAATCAGAAAACATTGCCTTTGATTTATAATGTCGAAGTCTTCTCTTTTGACTCTTTTTGAGCAGTCATCACTTCTGGTCACGATTCACTCATTTCACAGGCATGAACTCCAGTTCAACCAGAGAGTGCCTCTATTGATCCAACTAGATTGGGTTGACCTCCATCCTAGTTTAGGTTGTTGAGTTAGCTGATCCAGACTGATTTTCAAAACATAGGTTATATTTCAATCCCGGAAGAGTGCCCTTGAAAAGCTTGCTCCCTACAGTGCCCTCTTAACAGTGTTCTAACTCATGTTCATAGCACTATTGATCAGATCCGAGGGTAGAAGATTTGCAACTGCACTATTGATCAATTACTTCTCTCTGCTATTGCAAACATGTTCTCGACAAGATGAGTTCAGGCCTGATGTAGTACAAAGACTACCAGCTTAGAGAGAGGAATGAGATGAATTTTCTTTCTCAAAAAGGTCTATTTTGACAATGGACAATCTGCTAACAAATAAGAAGAAAACCTTCTGTCCCTTTATGATAGATGTTTCGAGGACCTTATAATTTTCAGATTTTAGAATAGCTTGCTTTATATATTGCTCATACTGGTTTATGTTGAGGGCTTTATTTGTCTTTTTTTTTTCTCCTCTCTCCAGAAACCAAAGAGATCAACAAAGGTAGAATTGGGTACTAAAACCACGGAAGCTGATATGGATGAGTGGTTGAAGGTAATTATTAATTTGCATGAGTGAAGGATGGTTGTTGACATTCTGGTTTAGTCATTTGAAAATTAGATTGTGGTTTCTAATACATGAATAGAAACGGTTGTGCGTTCTTCACCCTTGACATTGAGTTGTTGATCCCTTTTCACTTCGTTTTTCTTGCTCAGGGAACTGCTTATGCTCAATCACTGTCAAACAAGACAAAGAAAAAGAAGTAGACGCATGCTGCTAAACTGGTAGAGTGGCTTCGTAGGAAGAGCATACAGCTTCTGACAATTCTAGGTTTATCAACTGAGGAAAAGGTCTGGAGCCTTTGAGGTAGTTTACTGTCTTGTTTCAACTTCTCGGTTAATCATTATCCAACATACTGGGGATGGAGAAAGTGTATTTACAAACCTCAATTTGACCAAATCATTTTCTATAATTGTTGCTGGAACGAGGTACTATTCATCTGTTTCTTATCTGTCTTATCTTAATCATCAGTGTCTTTCCGTTTGCTGTGTTTTAGTGATTATCATAACACGATGAACGGATCTTTTGGCAATGATATTTATGGGAGTTTGGTAGAACTTTTTTTAGAAAAAGAAATCCCTGAAAACTAGTAGTATGATAGTAGCTGTGCATATGTTTCCGAAATGAACTCGTATTGGTTATCATGAAAAAGGAATTATTAAGAAAAAAATAGAGGATATTTTTCCCTATTTTTTTTTTCCAAAGTAAATTTCGCATTTAGATTGAATTATTCTTGAGCTACTATCAGAAAAACATACAGGCCGTGTTTTGGGGACGGTATGTTTTTCTCATGACCTCTCTGTGACACACGTAGTAAGCACTTTATACCTGGGATATTATAGTTTGGAAGAGGTGTCGAAACATAAACCAACTTATTTTAATTATAGCTGTACTTGCCAGACATAACTTAGCTCAAAATGGACTGTTGATTGATTTGGGTGGAAGTCAGGCCAAACTAGACGTTGGGCCTGTAGTACCTAAGTTCTACTCAACTTGCACACACAGGTCTTTTCATTTATTGTGTTTTTTTTGTAAAATAAATAAATAGAAGTTGGATATTTTTTGAATTAATATGTAGGTTATATTCATAATGTTTACTAGATACGTAAAAATAAAAAAATATTTATGTTTTTGATTTCCTCCTATCCTTTTAGCTTTTTGACGAGTTGCTTAGGTTTTTTTTTTCTTAAGGGCTAAGATCAACACTTAGTTTGACTATCTTATACTCATTTTATGCCAACAAAAGCTAGTTAGGTCATGCTTGGTGTGGTTCTACGTTCCCTCCAAGTTGCACTCGGCAAGCTTTGTTATTGAATGTTGAATGCTTACTTTTATCTTTTAGGTTGTCCTTCACATCCAACCAATTCTCGAGACATTTGCACATTGATAAGCTCTTCTGCTTCTCATAACTGTTTTTTTATTATCCAACACTCAATTACTTGTACTGAATTAAACTTTAGATGTTATTGTAGATTAAAAAAAAGTAATAGAGTATCATGAGAAAAATAAGATGACTAAAACAAAATAAAAGGAGGCATGCCTTGTTCACTTGGTCTTTTATCTGGTTATGAAGATCAACATTCAAGTCTACTCTTGGTTGACTCAAGCTATAATTAACATGACTCGAGGACATATGAAAGGAGAACGTAGTAGGCTCAACTT